>VUQR01015511.1:22529-43922 GCA_015108515.1 Hemichromis elongatus | reverse complement strand
CTCATCATAAATTAAAAAAAAAAAAAAAAAAAAAAAGAACATTATGTTGTTAGAATTTTTTTTTTTAAAAAACCAACAACTAGTGAATGAGACCATAAAACTAATCAAGAAAGTGTTTACTGACCCCCTAGATCTGAGATGCCAAACTCATATTACATCATACATCGTGGGCTATATACAGACCAAATGGCTCTTAAGTGAAACTACATGAAAAATGTGTAAAATTATAAAGGAAAATTATTAAATCACAGAAAATATCATTTTTTTACATTTTATTTTACTGCGGACAACAGCAAGAGGGGCAGTCTTTATTAACTGGAAAAGTTGGAAAACTTATAAACAAACAGTTAAATATCTGAAAACTATGCACTCCTTCACATTTTGTGAAACAGCCCACTGGACTGGTTTGGAGTCTTTGCTGAACTGGGGGCAACAACCCCAGGCCTTGTATTTGACACCCCTGCCTGGTGCTCTGCTTTTCTCATGGACATAATCTGTTCTGCTTTCCTGGGTGTTTTAGATACTAGTCTGTTCTTTGCATCACTTTCCCGTTCCCAGTACTGACATCACTGCTTGCCTTCTTTGGGCCAATCAGCCTCCACTCTGTGTGCTTTAAATCTCAGTGCTCTTCTGCCAGTCTCCCTATCAGACTCTCATTCGTTCAGCCACCCTTCTCCTCATACACCCCTCACCCAAGTCGCTCAGAGCTACATCAATCTTCAGTCTCCACCTCATCTTCACCACCACCAGTGTCTAGAGTCAGAGGAGTCCTGTCCTAAATCCTATCACCTCTGGGATTCTGATCTGCCATGATGGATCGGCGTCTGATCACTAAATGTGTTAATTTATTTCTATTTCTCAATAAATCATGTCCAGTTCTTCCAAATGATCTCTCCTTATTGAACCTCTTTTAGAAGCCTGAGGAGGCACTTCTGTTTTGGCTTTACTTTTCAGACATGGATCCCATGTTCATGTTTTATATACAACCTATACATGTGGTAGTTGTATTGCATTCGTTGTATTTCAGTGAGAAATCTTCACAAATACACTTCAAGTGGACCAGTAAGAGAGGACCACGAGTGTAATTTCCTGTTCACTGAGGACCTCTGCTAGAGAAACTGTGGGTAATAGACCTTGCACAGCAAGATCAGAATAGTAGTGATGAAGAAGGAACGATTTGCACTCCTCATATAACTTTTCCTGATCACTCTGGTGACCTTTGAGCCCTTCTTCTCTAAGCTTGAGTCTGCCACTGACTGGTAGGCATTTTGAGTTACACCCCTGATAAACTAAAGAAAGCGAGCACAACACAGAGCCTCAAAATAAAGGAAATTTACTGAACCTTATGTCTACTCATTTCAAATATAAAACACACACCATTCACTGACAATGTCAAACATATGCAAAGTTTCCATCTGGAAATGTTAAGCCTATAATTCTTAAGCTGTCCGGGAACACTGCCCTGAAAGCGTAGAGAAACTACACACAAGGCTGTTCCATTTTCCAAGTAAAGGTGTGGTCCAGATGAGGGTGATGTGCAACGGCTGACCAACATGCAAAGTGATGGTGCACGCCAGTGTCTGGGATTGGCTGGAGGGAGGGCCCCACCTTTGCGCTACTTCGTAATAGCCCAGGAGGTTCACCTGAGGCTTGAGGAAGGAAAACCCGCTGAGCTCTCACAGGTGTGGTTCTGCAGGGGAACGAGAGGGGAACGTCTATTTCAGCCATGCAGGAGGGACAAGACACACCTCTGGTTAGTATCTAAACTGTAGCTAATTTCTTTTTCTTCTCCTTCTTTTTGTTGTCTTTTTTTTGTCTGAAAAGCATCATCTCGCACAAGTTAAGACATGTAATGATGACCACCGGATCACCATTGTGTGTGTCCATCTGTGTGTGTGTGTGTCAAGCTACATTAAGATACACTGGTTAATAATAAAGTAGATAATTAAGGTTTTCAAGTCAAACAATAGATCAGAGAACAAAAATGTGGAATAGCTAAAATTTGAATCTTTCACGTTTTACATTTTAGTTTTTTTTAAACAGAATATATTTATTAGCTATTTACTGAATCAATAAACTTGGTGAAATGGCTAAATTTGAAGGAAAAAAGTTACATAAAATATTGCTTTTGGATCATTATTGTTATTCTATATGACAAAAAATGCATAAGCATTTAAAAGAGGCCCCACATATGGGTCCTAACAAAGTTCATATAAATGCTAGACTTCAAGCTAGAAGCTAGAAATGTGTGTGTGTGTGTGTGTGTGCCTGGAAGAGTCTGCATGTCCTTGAGATACCCACTCCAGCACACACACAAACACACACACGCACACAAATGCTTGTCCTTTCCTCTACCTTTGCATGTAAATCGTCCTGTTTGCATGCCCAGTAGTCTTTTCCCTCCCAGACCCAGACCTGTAGTCAAATAAAAGCCTCCACAACAAGCTGCTCTCTCCCATTAAAACAGATGGCTGAACACAAATTGACTCTCCGCCTGTATATAACCATTGCACCACAGTTGCGTTAAAATGCGTGTTCTTAACTCAGACTATACAGGGAGGCTACTGCTGTCGATCAAAGGAATCTGCACTGTTATTATTTTTTGTTTGTTTTAATCGTCTTTCACAAAGCTGCTCAAGTGCCCATGCAAATAAGGCTGGCTGATAAAAGTGTCTGTTTGCTGAGGCAAATGGTTAATCTTATCAATATTAAATGAGCCTTCTTTCTGAGCTCAGTGTTTTGGTTCATATGAAAAGACTCATCCCGAGATATACTGAACTGTAAAACAATAGCTCCGTATAAAGAAGGTCAAGATGTCAAAAGCAGATCCCCTCCCCATTTTTCTCAAGGTTCTTTCCAGGTTAGGTTCTTGCAGGCGCCTCAGAGAATTTGCCACAATTTTCTTCTGCTGATTTATGCTATCGTAGTTGCGTCTTCCTCTGCATATAATTCCAGACTGACTCCATGATGTTAAGATCAGGGCTCTGTGTCTGCAATGCCATCTGTCGCAAGACTCCTTGTTCTTCTATTCGCTCAAAACAGTCTGTCATGAGGCTTTAAGTATGTTCAGTGCCGTTGTAAAGCTGCACAATAAATGCTGGTCTGATCTGATGCCTCTCTGCCTGATGCATTGACTGATCCACACAGCACTAAATATCTAAAGCGCCTACAAATTTTGCAAATGTTCTCATTTCACACCTTATAAGGAATGCTTATGTTTCGAGGTTCAGATGCATGCCTGTTTCCCTGATTCGTGTATACCAGCAAAAAAAGGTTTTTGTGCATTTGTAGTTCAAACATGGGGCAGGAAGCACTTTGCATATGAAGCGAGAATGAAAATTCTGCCAGCTTTGCATTGACCACATGTACTTCTAAGAAGCTTTCCATCTGTAGAGCCAGCGGTGAGTGAGTCATAATGGATTTAGCGTTAAAGCGACCTAATATCTGGGTATTCGTTTGTTTACAGGGGACACTGCAACCACAGACACGATGCCTTCGATGTGGGGACACGCTGGAGTGGTCAGAGGAACATGGGTGTGTGTGTTTGTGTGTGCAGCAGTCTGAAACAACAGAAAGTGTTTTTTTTTTCTTTTACAGTAGAATTATTGGCTCTGACAGAAGCTTTTATCTGAAACAAGTAGTGTTCAGAAGCATTCATGACGAGGATGTCATCATCAGATCAGCTGAAAGAGTCAAAGCTCAGGAGGCCTCAAAGGCTAGAGTGCCACAAGATGAAACCATTTGCACTGGACTAACAAACATTAACTTAATCCAAGTACAGTTTTCTATTTAAATTATTCATGAGAGCCACTCCATTCCTGGCTGTAGAGAAATGAATGCTTTCCCCAATATTAAATAAGAAGAAAAGCACAGAGCTACATTTTTCATTTAGCTAATACTGGACGAAGCAGATAAACCAAGCATTTAAATCATCTAAATGAGTTCATTTAATGAAATAACCTCCATATTTTTTTTATTCCATCTATGCATCTTGATCAATTTTTTTAAATAGTATTGCAGGAAGCTTCAACCCTGTCTTGAAATATTAGGCTTTTCCTCAAGTGAGAGTTATTGGAATAGCATTAATTACTGAAATACAAAATAGAAATGGGCGTGGCACATATGGAGAATTTCTATAATATAATATTATGTCTGATCAGAATCAGAATCATCAGTATTTGGTTTATGCACAAGAACAAAGAATCAAAAAATGTTTTTAAATAGGCATTATATAAACATGCACATATACACCATATATACAAGAAGAACATAAGTTGCAGAAAGTCTTTAGAAACTATACAAACTGCACGAACTCTACAAATGTGCATGATTGGCTGAACACAGTGCAACCTGGATGAATCCTAAAATCTTATAAATTTTAATAGTGCTTTATTGTATTGGAGCTAAATGTCAACGTTGAGGTGTTTTCCTTTAACTTTGAAAAGCCTTTTTTCTTCATATTAAAAAAAACCTATAAATACACACAGTAATAAGAAGCAAACCAAATCAGCAAACAGAACAGTGCAACGGCCTTGGCGGGCGAAATTAATTGTCCTTTTGTAATTGTGACAGCACGGAAAAGTGTTGCTGCATGTTTATGAGAAGCTTTGTGGGCAGGATATTCTAGATAAAAATTGAATCTGATTCTTTTTCATGCTTTTTCTGTGCTGGAGAAGACTGATGCATATAACAATTTCATGCTTTTTTTGCTGTCAGTGTCCTGCTGGCCTGTTCCTGCTGCTCTACAGTAGATGAGACTCTGGAGAATGTAGCCAGGGGACTCGCCAGCAGAATGAAGAAAGAGAAGAGCCACTGGGCAGCTGGCAGAGTTGGTGACATTGACTTTCTTGGTCCGACTAAAACGAGAGGAAAGGTGAGACTGGATGTCATAACGAGTAAGGAAGGTAACATAACAAGAGTGTGCAGTTCAAGGGGAATACTGACACATCACTTTTCCTCTTGCCTTCAATCAGTTCGTGAGGGTGCGCAGCAACACAGACCCAGTGCAGATCTACCAGATGCTGACAGAAGAGTGGGGTCTTGCTCCTCCACACCTGGTGGTAGCAGTAGTGGGAGGAGATGAGCTGGCTCAGATGAGGCCCTGGCTTAGGGACACACTGAGAAAGGGACTTGTGAAGGCTGCACAAAGCACAGGTTATAATCAAGGGTACAAACTGGCCCTGGCTTTTGAAATCAAAAGATTGCAATCTTGTTAGGCTGATAGAGAAAAGCCTGCCTTTCATTTGATATATAAAGTGTTGGGTTTTTTTTCTGTGATATTATGTTCTTCATTAATAAATTACATGATTAATTTCAAAATAACTAGCTTCATGATTACATTGGCAGCTACATAAGTCTAATATCCAATCTTGGATCCAACTTTCCAGTTTGATAATCGTCAAAATTAGAACTCTACAAATAGATCATATAAAATTAGGCCTCAAATGTTCGATACCCCTTATGTACATATCCAATTGCATCGCTGTTCTCTAGGGGCATGGATTTTGACTAATGGCCTTCGCTTTGGCATCACCAAGCACTTGGGTCAGGCGGTACGAGATCACTCCTTGGCCAGCACCTCGTCTAAAGTTCGCGTTGTGGCCATTGGCATTGCTCCCTGGAACATGATCCACAACCGAGAGGCACTACTCACAGCCAAGGTTCCTGTTCACACAAAGGCAACACAAGGCCAATATCAGTATCATCCATGAACTAATAATTGCATCTCTTGTGTTAATATGTTGACGCTGTCCTCTTTCCTGCTGCATATCTGTTTATATTTTCTTAAGGTTGATGAACCCGCAGCATACAAGCCTCAAGACCTGCCCCACGGATCAGTGTATTCCCTGGACAGTCACCACTCTCACTTTGTTCTGGTTGAGGAAGATCCCAACAGACCGGGAGCCACCAGTGAAATGAGGGTGAAGCTGCTCAAGCACATCTCTCTTCAGCGCACGGGTTATGGAGGTAAAATCTTTGAGATCATTGCTAGGAACCAATCTTTGGCTTAAGCAGTTGTAACAACGTATTTTAAAGCTGCTTCATTAAAACTTCATATCATTCCTTTACATGTACCTATGTAAAACTGAGTAAAAATGACACTGGAATGTACTTAGGAGAATTCATTCTGACAAATGGTAGCTTTTATGGGGTTCAATTATGGATGCATTTTGCATTGTTTCATTGTGGTGTTGCGCATAGCACATGTGGCTGCTTCATATAAAAATAGCTTTTTTTAAAAGAAAAATGCATATTCATATTTCATGATGTTTATGAAGTCTTGAATTACTTCCCGAGCACAATAGCAGTGAATCTAGTGAAATCTGTTTTAATCTGTTGTAATTGTGAATTGTAGCGCATTTTATGATTATTGTTCTTGAAAAGAACGATATAAATAAGCCTTAATTAATTGCTTACTTCCTACTTTTACAGCATATTTAAAATGAGCCTGTTTCCATAAATAGTGTCAGTCAGTTGCGGGTCATTTTCCTTTTTCGGGTTTCCAAAGCTGTTCACATTAAATATGAGAGCAAAAACAAAAACAACATTTGGCTCCACTGTCCACAACTTAGAAACAAAGGGAATATATGACACATTTATTTTTACACATATTTTTACAACCCAACCATTCACAAACAACATAGGAAAAAATCAGACATTTTAGCTAATGCTCAGCTGTTAGTGAACCTCTTATATTTGACTTGCTTAAGCCTGCCTAGAGCTACTAATACTATCCCTGTAAGCTTCTTTGCAACCCACCATCACCCCAGTTTCTCCTTTTTATGCATTTAATTCTGTGAATAAACTTACAGGTGCTGGAAGTTTTGAGATCCCTGTTCTGTGTCTCTTGGTCCACGGGGAACCCAGGATCCTAAAAGTAAGCTTTTTTTGTTTCATTGTGCTGCATTAGCTTCTCAAGAACTTTAAAGGCGAAACCATGAAGAGACCTTCTGAAAGGCAGATTTGTTTTGTCATTCAAATGTGCACATTCTCGGTTTGAACGCTGGCTAAGGCTTGAAAATTAGGCTCTGAGTCAAATTTTGGTGGTGCCATCTCCTGAGGCAGCAGGCCAAAGCCAGACTGAGAAACAAATTCTTTCTGTTTTCACAAAACTAATCTCTTCAACCAAAAAGCCCATCAAAGTCACCAATGCATTTGCATAAATAGAGCCATTACTGAGGAGATTATAGACTACAGCTTACACTGAGCAATATAATTCTTGTTGATGTTTAGTTGGGAAGTTATCATCTTTAAAAGAAAAAAAACATATCAACGGAAAATTCATCAGAACACTGTGTCCCTTCTTGCAGAGAATGTATAAAGGCATTGGCAATTCAACACCATGGCTGATCCTGGCAGGCTCTGGAGGTGTGGCTGACATCCTTGTCACACTGATGAATAGGGGCTGCTGGGATACGGACAGTGTTCATGAGCTGCTGCTGGACACCTTTCCAAATGCCCACCACAGCACAGACATCAGTAACTGGGTCAAGCTGGTAAGAGCGATGTGCACAGCGTGGAGGCAGGCACATATACAGATATGCACATCACAAGACTTGAACATTGGCAGAAAAATAGGGCACACTGGGGAAGATTGTGAAGGAAGCTAATGTAGGATTTTCATCATTATCGTTAAAATTTGTATGTGATGGCCTAATTAAAACACAAGGCGGGAGGGCAAGATAACAAATTTGTAACGTATTTTTTTCCAAGCTGATGCACGTAGTAAAATATTGTGTTTACAACACATTAAATTCTCTTTAATAAATTGCATCACTCAAATGATATTTTCATAATTACTGAATGTCGCCCTGACAATCAGATTCAGAAGATACTTGATCACGAGCATCTACTTACTGTCCATGACCCGGAGCAGGAGAGCTCTGAGCTGGATACAGTCATTCTCAAAGCTCTAGTCAAAGGTAAAACATTTCTTGTGAGAGATATGTTTAAGAAACTTGCAATTTCCTAAGGCTGTACAATTACAGTTTTTCCAGACATGGCAGTGGCAATAAGAAAACGCCTTGACATTTTGAGCACTTGATAGATTGTAAATCTGTTGACATTTTGTGTGTGCGTGTGTGTGTGTCAGCTTGCAAGAGCCAAAGTCAAGAAGCCCAAGACTTTCTGGATGAGTTGAAGCTGGCAGTGGCATGGAACAGAGTGGACATAGCAAAGAGTGACATTTTTAATGGAGATGTGGAGTGGAAGGTGAGACAAAAGGATCTGATTGAGATTTGACAAATTCTGGTAATGAAACCTGTCACGCCTTCTAAAGCAACATTAAAAGGGAGTGAGAACTTTTATAAGTACAAGTCTGGGCTATTCAAAGTATTGAAAACAAGAGCTAGCCCAGTGTTCAGAGTTACAAGTCATGCATATGCTAGTGTGCTAATATGTATACAATGATAACAATAACATATTTCATCAGAGAAATTAATATTTTTCATTATCACTGTTATAGTCAATTGTGTTGGTTTTATAGTCTGTATATAAAAGATGGATGCAGCTAGCATGACTTTGCCCACTGATTTGTGGACTCCTATTTTGAAGCCTAAAGCCTGACATTTTGGCAGTTGTCAGGTTTTGTTGTCATTAAATGTCATGACTAAAAAAAAAAAAACTGAGTGAAGAACCCATGATTAGTACACATACACAGGCAGCGACAGCCCGAATTATACCCTGCTTTATCACCTATTTTTGTCTAAATTAAAGCATAATATACAAACTGAGCACCCTTCTCTGTTAGATAGGTTTTAAAAATAGTTAATGATAACATGAACTCATCATTAAAGTGTTTACTGACGTCAATAAAGTGGAAAGTAGGGTTGTTGTTTTTTTGTTTTTCTGACCTCTTTTTGCAACCAGCCCTCTACTGGCCATTAGGAAGAATGCAGGATTTGAAAGGATGAAAACAAAAGAAAAAGGTTTTGACACATTTCTACGCTGAAATTCAAACCTAGAGACTCTGTCCACCTTTTATGTTAAGGTTGTTATCATTGTGATATATTAGCATGCTAACATTGCCTAATTAATAGCTACAATAAGAGTACCGATCAAGACTGGCAAGGCTCTTAATAAGAACACAAAATAATATTTTTACTGCTGTAAAGAAGAGGGGGCATGAGTCATTGTAATAAGTCTTATGATTTTTGCAGGCTTGCGATCTTGAAGAGGTGATGATGGATGCTCTGATCAATGACAAACCAGACTTTGTGCGCCTTTTCGTGGACAATGGCGTGAACCTGGGAGAGTTCCTTACCTACGGCCGTCTTCAGGAGCTTTACTGGTCTGTCTCAGAGAAAAGCCTCCTTCACAACCTGCTCCTCAAAAAGTACGAGGAGAAGCAAATTCTGCTGGGAGCTGCCAGGACACACGGTCCACCCGGGCACCATCCCTCTGAGCAAGGAGACCGAAAACCCCGCTTCACCCTCTATGAGGTCGCCAAAGTGCTGAAAGACTTTCTCCACGACTCTTGTAAAGGCTTTTACCAAAAGACTCCTACGGTAGGTGATGTACTCTTCTTTGAAAGTCCCAAACACACAATATGTTGTCTGTGTTGAGTTTCTCATCCCTTTTTGGTTTGTCAACTTAAAATTAAGCAGTGTCTCTGTGCAACCACATAAAGGTTTGCATTTGTCTATGAGTTGTGAGCAGCGAGTGAGAGAGTTTACCTCTAACCCTCTCAGACAGCAATATTCGCAACATTTAAGCACCTGAAAGATGCAATGAACCAGAAAATATATAGACTTTGTGGTAAACTGACTTCCCAGAAGACAGTGAATCTTTAATGGTGACTTTAATGGCAACTCATCCTACACTAATAGCAGAAAAAAACATAAAATCTATCCAATAAAGCCATACTGCTTTTTTCAGGGCAGCCAGCCCTTTTGTCACTCCTATCACATCATCATTTTTTTTCTCTGTAACTGCAGCAAAAAAGGAGATGGATCATCGTGGAAACTCACACCTGCTGTTGCACTCTAAAAATCCCTATATTTTCTCTAATTATCCTGTCAGGTTTTGTGCCACTCACTGTTGTAAGGCTGGTGGTCTCAAAGAGAAACACAGCCACTGTCAAATGTTTTCTTGGCTGAAGGTCTGCTTGGCTAAATTCATTACATATTCCAGTTGACAACCAAGCAGCTATGACTTCTTTACAGCGGAGCGAGGGAAATTGGTTTTGTGGTAAAGGGACTGTCGTATATTGACTTATGTAAGCACTGCCTGTTCTGTAAACCGTGTGCGGCTACCTCATCTACTATGCATTTAAATACATTAAGCGTTCTCTCTGTGTGCTCCAGGAGAAGCCAGCAAAGGGTCGACTGTTCCACACCCAGAAGAATCTGGCTGAGTTAGAGGAGCGCTGCGAGCATCCTTGGCGAGATCTCTTCCTCTGGGCCGTCCTTCAGAACCGACAGCAGATGGCTAACTACTTTTGGGCCATGGTCAGTCTTGTCAGCTCCTTTAGTCGGTTGAGCTACAGCTCGTACTATCTCAGCACTGTGTGGCTCAATAAATAACTAAATGTGCCTGGCATTGGAAAAATTCAAAGTGAAGTGAGCAGAATTATGCTGTGATAGTTTGCGTTCTGCTTTGGGTGTGATGAGCGATGCGGGCCAGCCCAGTGCAGGTGTAGGTCAGTCCTGCCATATGAAAATGTCACTCGAGATAAAAAAAGAGCCCAGCAAACGGCATATTTATCAAGAACTGAGGTGAACTAAAAAGCTATCTTATCTCCAAGAACATTATTCAAATGAAGGTCAGGCTGCTTGCTGAGGCAGCCAACCAGCGGTGAGCCAGTGCATGCGTGTCTAACGTCCCGATGAAGGTAATGAGAAATATAGGCCGACGTGGGATTGATGTGCCACGAATGGTTTAAATGACACTCATCAGTGATAATTGCTCTTTGTTTTCAACATCTTTTCAGAGCACCTTTCATTTCTTTATTGCCCTTCCCTGAACTGAGGCAACCAATTATTGTAATCTCACGAGCGGTCACCATTATGTGCTCTTTTCCAGCGTCTTATATTTCAAACATTATCAGAAATTATGGTAATTGCGTTCAGTGTGTGTGCCCATCCCCCACTGCTAGCGTCTCAGCACTTGCCTGGATGTCAGCATTCGTAATTTGATTGTTTGAAGTATTTCCCACGTTGAAGGCCGGGTGACAATTATCCTTGCAGGCTAGCAAAATCTCACATATTTATTATACGCATATATAATATGTCGAGCCAGGAATGCGAAGAAATGCAGCACAATCAACACAAATCATTGATCCTTTAAACAAAAAAGGGAAGATCCCTCTGCTGCAGTCTGCTGCTCTCCTTCACAGTCCAGTACATGAGTATTATCATTACTGGTGACTTTAAACCAGGGGTGTCAAACTCCAGCCCTCCAGGGCCACTGTGCTGAAACTTTTCCATGTCTCGCTGTAGCAACACACATGAACTGTATGCTGAAGTGGCCAGCTCTAACCATACTCAAGTAAATTTAAGTAAATGTAAGTGTAACATGAATCAAATCGCTGAACTGCCACCTCAGCATGCAGTCAAGTTCTATAGAGTCTTGCTAAAGACCTACTAATTTTTTTTAGGTTGCAACAGGGACACATGGAAAGGTTTCAGGACAACGCCACTCCAGTACTGGTGTTTGAGACCCCTGCTTTAAACTGACCATAGATCTGCTTGTAAACATGAATATCTCTTGAACATCTCGTGAATATGTCTTTTCATTAACCCTGGACTTAGTTCCATCCAGCATCTACTCAACCTTTCACCCATTGTCAGCTGGGTTATACTCCAAGCTATCAGAACCCTAGTTGGATAACCTTTAAATCCTGACCTAATTTACCCTTTATACCAGGGTGAGGAACTCCAGGCCTCAAGGGCCGGTGTCCTGCAGGTTTTAGATGTGTCCTTGATCCAACAAGGCTGATTTAAATGGCTAAATTACCTCCTCAACAAGTCTTGACGTTCTCCAGAGGCCTGGTAATGAACTAATCATTTAATTCAAGTGTGTTGACCCAGGGTGAGATCTAAAACTTGCAGGACACCGGCCCTTGAGGCCTGGAGTTGCCCACCCCTGCTTTAAACCCTAACCATCACCGGCGATGAGTTAGGCTTTAAAGGGTTAAGAAAAGAGTGAGTAAGGTATATTTGCCTGCTATCTATAAGTAATTCTTGTTTTGCTTTTCTTCCAATGACTGGGAAGAAGTTAGAAAATGTGAATTTTTATATGTACAACAGGCAGGTTTATAATGTCAGCTATATATGTGATGTTAAGAATCTTTCAGTCCATGAAACATTCAGGGGAACTATCCAGCCACCCTGTGAAAACAGTCATCCTTTATTTATACTTTACACAATCCAGACAGTTTATTTGCAACCTAAAGCAAGCAGCTTCCTTCTGGTTTATTCAATAGATCAAACTATAGAGAATAAAAGCAACAATCATTTAAATATGCCTTACATTCAAGGTCAGATGGTTAAAGTCCTTCAAGAGCCTGCTATCATACCCAAACTGACTGACTAGTTATTTTGGCCGATAGCAACAATGTCGCACAACATGTAAGGAAGTGCTTATGAATACATGCTTTAGAAACCACAGGGAGGAAAAACCCACAAGTTGAAATGTATCTGTAGTAGCCCCATGTACACACCAGAACCATTTAGATGCAAAAGATGCAGCTCTCAAAAATTCAAATCCCCCCTTTCAGACCCATTTCTTGGATACAGCTCTCTTTTAATCCTTCAGGGCCCCGAGGCGGTTGCGGCAGCCCTGGCGGGTTGTAAGATTCTGAAAGAGATGGCACGACTGGAATCTGAGGCTGAGTCCGCACGTAGCATGAAGGAGGCCAAGTATGAGCAGTTTGCCCTTGGTGAGTACATAAACTGTTTGATGACAGGAGCTGATAATGTAATGGTCAAACATAGCACGAGGTAAAACCTCTAACCTTAAGGCAGCATTGTTTTACTTTTCTTTTCTTTTTGTTATTTACAAGCACAAACAGATTCCACTTGAGGGACTAAAATATGAATCTGGATGTAATCTAACCAAGCGGTTGACACTGTGTAACTACTGTTCTTATTGTGGCAGATGTCTTTGGAGAGTGTTACTCCAACAGTGAAGACAGGGCTTATGCTTTGTTAGTGAGGAGAACACACTGCTGGAGCAAATCTACAGTCCTTAACTTGGCAACTGAGGCAGATGCCAAATCCTTCTTTGCCCACGACGGAGTTCAGGTGACAAGAAGACACATGCGGTGCTCAGTTTTAAAATTTATAAGTTTATAAGATTAAGGATTGGGAAGCCGACAGATAAGTCTGGTTCTTTGCCGCCATCTCTGCTGATGTACTGGGTTTCCACGGCAGTTATTAAACATTCCCCCCTGCACTGTATGCCATTAGATACTTAGAAGCCACTCAGTGCACAGTTTTGTCTAAATATGCCTCCAACAGACGCCCTTGTCATTAGAAAGTCATCAGTGAGAGTTAATTGGTATTCAGTGTCAGTAGGGAAGGTTAGCACATGGGAATGATATATTTTATTCATAGCACACAGTCGGAATTACCTTTTTAATGTGGTGCCGTTAATTATGATCCAGTACATGTGTAATGTTTCAAGAGAAAGTGGGTTTCCCTGGTCTCAGGCAAAGTAGTTGCTGTTTAATGAAACGGTTTGACTGGGGGACAAGCATTTTGAGTTTGATTTCTTTTTCTGTCTATCTATCTGAGATAACTCCACATATGTTTCTTCTGTGAATATGGGCTCAAGGCTGCAAAGCAAAAATTTTGTAAGGCCTGTGGTGCCCCCTTGTGGTAACCTGAATTTACACGCTCTGCTAGTTTGCCCATGTTGTATGAGAAAGTCATTTTGTGCTGCAGGCTCTGCTCACAAAGATTTGGTGGGGGTCTATGACAACAGACACAGCCATCTCCAAACTCGTGGTGTCCTTCTTCTGTCCTCCGCTCATATGGACCAACCTCATAAAGTTCAGGTGATCAGTCTTTTGATGACCTTTGTCTTTGCCATGCCGATGAGCTCTGAGTCACTTGGCTGTGTGTTTTATTGGGTTGGTTAGTGATGAAGAACTGGACAATCGTAATGCTGGCAAGCAGTTTGTGGAGCTGGACAGTCTGGACACAGAAAAGGCTTTACTTCTAAGCGACGATGATGATGACCCTCTGTGAGTTTACTATCTTGTTTAATTTAGAGTTCATAGACTTCAGCATGAGTGCACACTGATCTGCTTTCTGGCAAAATGATCAAAGAATAAGCTAAAAATATAATTTCATTTGTTGTTTATTGCAGTGCACGCTGCTTGCACACTTTCTATTCAGCAACACTGTTTTTTTTTAACAACAAATCAGCTGCTTAATGTTTTCTTCCCATTTTTGATATTTTTTTTTTTTTATTCGTTTTACTTTCATTTAGTTTTTACAGTTTTAAAAATCTTTTTTACTTCCAGCATTAGTTTTAGACTTTTTAATTATTACTATATGAAGGGCATTTGTCAGAGGCAAATTTGAAAGTCAGTACAGGTATTACATTAAAAGCACTTAACTTTTTGAATGCAGTTGACTTACAGACTTGTAGACATCCAGAGTGTCAATAAACACATCCATCAATGCCTCAAAATTGTTTTTTTTTTCACATATAATTGTGGGTTTTTTTAGTTTAGTTTTAATTAACTATAATAAACTCGTGTCAGTACCCTATAAACACAAAGGGGCTGCAGTATGAATAATAATGCGACTAACACACTTCCTGATGCCATCACACCATCTCACACTGATAACATCAGTAAACCTGTTTGAATTTTAAAATCCTTGCTGTTAATCTCCATTTACATGATTATATATATATTTAGGTACAGATTTGTCTTTACATATTAAAGTGGTGTCTTTTTTTTCCCAGGGACTCTTCACCTGGAGGTCAAGCAGATCAGAGCTGCGCATCCGTGTGGTGGCGTTTCTTACTGCGCCGCTGGCGTCGCTTCTGGAGCGCTCCTGTAACGGTGTTCCTCGGCAATGTCATCATGTATTTTGCTTTCCTCTGCCTGTTCACTTACGCGCTCCTGCTAGACTTCCGCCCGCCGCCGCCTCTTGGCCCCGGAGCGCCAGAGATAATGCTCTACTTCTGGGTCTTCACCTTGGTGCTGGAGGAACTTCGACAGGTGATCATCTTATCCTGCTGGCACCTTTATAATGCCAAGAATCAGCATCTTTCTCTCTAGGCAACGTGACACCTTTTTCGAAGCAGTGGCATTTCTATTAGACGTGTTCAGCTCTGACACATCTGAGTAGGAGGTGATGTGAATCGCTGCAGTGAGCTCATTGTCTCAGGGGTTTTAAGCATTTCTCCTCTTTTCTTGACTCCCTCCTAGTGAGCCAGGTCAGACAAGCATGATCCCTCATTGCTCCGATCCCATTGCGCTCTCTTCCCTCGGGCACAGAAAGGCTCAGATGACAAAGTCCTTCACCATTTTATTTTTTAGTGTGCATTTCAGACAGTGCCAGAGCTGACAGAATTATGGTAGAGATTTCCAAAATAAGAACCACACTGCTGTAGGCAACTCTGGCATGCTACCATGCCCAGCAGGGCCCCTGTGCATTCAAAAGGATGGCTCTAAGGTGCATGCCTTTTCCTAAATGAAGATAATGCCACAGGACTCTTGTTTTCATACTTTTTTTTTACAAAAAAGCTTCAACACCCTAGTTCTACCAGCTTTTTGATAAACGAGTAGTCCCAGCCTGCTTGCTCTCACAGAGTTATGCCAGTAGTGTATTCTACTCATTTTACCCTCTTCTAATGCAGATTTTTTTTTTTAAATATTAATTGTTGAGCTAAGTGTAAGCTACCTTAAGCCTTTAAATCTACAGCTTGTATCTGGGGACAGGTGAAAGTATTTGGATGTCATGTAGGCATCTGTCGAATGAGACTCAAAGCTTGACTCTGTGAAAGCAACATGCCGCCCTCAGTTTACTGACAAACCGACAGCACCATCAAGGGACCAAGCATTGTTTCTTAAGGCACTTTCAGGTAACCTGTTCAAGTCACAGGAGAAAAGTCAAGCTCACACTCTAAGTGTAAAAGACATCTGACAGGACTCACCATTTGGTTGCATTGAAGGTCCCCGCTAAAGCAGCAGAGCTGTGCAATACTACAAATTTAGGCATCAAGTTGACGCCAGGTAAAGGGCCACTATTAAAGATACCAATATCGATACAGATGCTTTAAGCTACAAAGGGGGAGAGCAGTGTATCATCATTTATGACACGAATCAGCATCAGTTTGCAAATTCTTAACACATTTTAATGAGCACTGAATCACTGTGATTAGTATTTTCCACAATAATTAGGCAACACAACAAAATACAACTTACAGCTTTTCAGGTATTTAGAAATTGGGTTTTGTTTTAGAGCTGGAATCTAAATGTGCCTGTCTGTAAGGGACTTTAGGTGAATGTCTTTTGTTTAAATGTGCTGTAGGCTGAAAAAAAAAGACAGACATTTTCATAGTGCATGTTTGAGGTATTTTTTTTTTCCTAAAAAAAAAAGAATATTGCAATTTATTTAGCTTTTTATCTCAGTGAAAAAAAAAACAAAATATTGATCCGGTTGTGTTAGTATCGATCTGATACCAATACCAACGTCAGTATCAGTAACATCGATTTTTGGATCCATCCGCTCACCTCTAGCTGTGATGAATGTCGTTCTAGTATGTGATCTAAAAGAAGTCGAGACAGATTTTCTGATGAATGTTTTTATATAGCTACAAAATATTCACAATGTAGAAAAAACTCTCTTTATGACAACAGAGCTTCTTCACTGATGAAGAGATGAGCATCTTAAAGAAGTTTAAACTCTACGTGGAGGACAACTGGAACAAGTGTGACATGGTTGCCATCTCACTCTTTGTTGTCGGGGTCTCATGCAGGTGAATCTACGTCTAATGTAAACACTTTGGCTTTAGTATGTGTGGTGGTGATGGTTGTGGCTAAAGCATCAAAATAAGTAAGCAATTGGTTGAATGAATGAATGCAAAAAAGTTGCTATATAGGAAGCATTGTGTGATTTTTTTTTCTCAGGATGGTGAATGACACTTACGAGGCTGGAAGGACAGTTCTGGCCATCGATTTCATGGTGTTTACTCTGCGTCTCATCCACATCTTTGCCATTCATAAACAGCTGGGACCCAAGATCATCATTGTTGAAAGAATGGTGACCAAAACAAAATTCTGACTTACTTATAAATTTGAGTTGTGCTAATAGAAGAAAACAGCTAAGACACCTAATAAGATGAAGATGAAGATCTTTCTCTCTCTCTTTTTTAAACAGATGAAGGATGTCTTCTTCTTCCTGTTTTTCCTGAGTGTTTGGCTAATTGCGTATGGAGTTGCCACCCAGGCTCTCCTTCACCCCAACGACCAAAGGATTGACTGGGTGTTTCGCAGAGCGCTGTACCGTCCCTACCTGCACATTTTTGGCCAGATCCCTTTGGAGGAGATAGACAGTAGGATCCATCCTTTAACTGTGTATCTGTGAAAAATGCTAAATACTTCACCAATATGTGTAATTAATTTTGTGCTTATGCGTGCCACTGGGGTTGTAATCTGTTTGGCCTAGATTCTTTTGTTCCCTCTCTTCTAATCTTATCGTATCTTGTTCTTACATTTAATGGAGCGCAGCTGCTCGCATGCCTGAAATGAACTGCACCGATGACTCAGATGAGATTATCGCAGGCCTGCGGCCACCATGTCCCAACATCTATGCCAACTGGCTGGTCATCCTGCTGCTGGTTATCTACCTCCTCGTCACCAATGTCCTGCTGATGAACCTCCTCATCGCCATGTTCAGGTCAGGGGATGAGAATCCAGGGAAATGTGCATACATTCACCCGTCTGATGACATTACATGAGCCAGCGGCTAATTGAAATTATAAAATTAAAGAGAAAAAAACACACACACACACAAACTGGTTTACTTACTTCTTCCCCCCATTTGCAGCTACACATTCCAGGTAGTGCAAGGCAACACAGACATCTTCTGGAAGTTCCAAAGATATAACCTGATCGTGGAATACCACAGCCGCCCAGCGCTGGCCCCACCCTTCATCATCATCAGCCACCTCTCTCAGCTCTTCCTCAGCCTGATTAAGCAGCCTGAGTCCAAGCAGGAACGTCTTGGTATGAAGGCTGTATATGCACATTTCCATTAGGGGCTATTAAGCCTTTATTTCAAACAGACATTGACAGAGTCCTCAAACGGTGGGCTTATCTTTGTCCCTCAACCACCGCGTGGAACTTTTTTAGGTTAATTGGTTACTCGCTTCCTCGTTTTATGTGTTGCCAGAGAGGGAGCTGCCTGCGGGGCTGGACCAGAGGCTGATAACATGGGAGACGGTGCAGAAAGAGAATTACCTGGCCAAAGTGGAGCGTCAGCACTGGGAGAGCAGCGAGGAGAGACTCAAGAGCACCTCCTCAAAGTAACGGGCACTTTATAATTCTTTTTGCAAAAGTTTGCACGTTATTCTCAAAGCAATTAAGTTAGACATAGCACCAACCTGCGTCTCTTTAGGTTAAAATGTTCTAAATGACTTTGTTTGGGATCAAGGGTTCAGAGCTTGCTGAAGATTGTCGGTGGATTTAAGGACCAAGAGAGACGGCTGACATCCATGGAAAGTCAGGTAAACGGTATACCTAAGCTCAATAGCACCATCCAGGGAATATTAGCATTGCATTTTCACAAATCTATTTCAAGTTTAAAGTCTAGTGCGGAAGTAGTTTGAGTAGTTACAAACAGTAACCTCTGACTTTTTTTCCCATCCAGGTCAGATATTGTGGAGAGGTGCTGTCCTGGATGGCTGAGTGCTTTGCTCAAAGCACACTCAAATGTGGGAAAGACGCGCCGAGAGTGCCGGGTGAGTAAAAAAAAAAAAAAAAATCAGCGAAAGGAATGACAATAATTATGCAAAAAGATTCAAACACAGTTAAACCCTGAGCTTTGTGTCTTTTCGATGTAGTACAAGCAATAATATCAATCAATCTTTATTTATAAAGCACTTTTCATACATTTCAATATGTCATTCTCTAGCGACTCTCGCAGGTGACAAGACAGATGGCGCCGCTGCGGACGCATCGCAAAGTCAAACGGTGAAAGAAGCGAAGAAAGAAGAGGAAGAAACAAGACCGGGTCATCCAGGATACGGGGCCAACAAAAAGTTTCCTTACATTGATGAATGAAAGTGATAACTGCACATAGACAGCTCATAATGACCCTATGAGAGATGAAGAATATTTCTCAAATCCAATAAGGAGAAAATGGACTTTAAATGTATAAAATTGTGTTTTATTCATAAAAATCTTGGGTCCTTTAGAAGAAAACATTAAATGTTCCACTGCGGTAACTGTGTTTAGGAGTACAGCTTTCATTAACCCGATCAATGATTAGCATTTCATGGAGTTTGACAACATTGAATTCATGTTTATATTTCAATTATTTAAGGTTACATTAGTTAGGAACTTAAATAAAAGGCACTTTGAAAAATCCATCCATCATTTTTGCTGGTTGTGCCACAGCGATGCCTCAAAAATCAGGACGGGCAGAAGCAGTGAAGCTCGGAATGGACAATACGTTTTTGCCCTTTCTGTTCCACACAATGACCTTTTCCACAAGATACCCCCCGTGGAGCTTTTGTGTTACCGCTGTGTTTCTCATCAAAATTCTCTGTGTGAGCTCCTGACGTGCACAAACGTGGAAAATGCATCACTTTCTTCGTAAAACATCTAAAAGGGAATTTTGAATGTTACCACGCCATAACGCCCTTAGTCCTACAGTGGAACAGAGAGATTGTTCCTGATTAAAAAGAAAAATGGCCAGGGTTAGTTCACTGCTTGGAATTCTGTTTCACCTTTTCAGGTTTACTTGTTCTGTTGAATCTATTCTAAGATAAATAGCACCTCCAGTGTTTCCAATAAATGTTGTTTACCGATAATAATATACAAGAAGAGAGGAAGAGGGGAGGAAAAAAAAAGGAAAAAAAGAAAGAGCTCTAGGCTTCCATTGGTTTGGCTTGCCAGGCTGTCAGTAGACTAAGCACACATAAAGGGAATGAAAATAACTTTTACAAAGATTGTGTTTATGCTAATAATTATAAGTGTGACCCTTTTTTGGTTCATGACCAACTGTGGGTACAACAAATTCCCACAACTGTTTCTAGGGGTTTAAATCTGTTCACTAAGTTTTTTATGCAATGCTCAATAGTCATTTTCATCCTCTGCAGTTAAGAATATGCAAAGCATTATCCACATACCCTGTGCACACTTGTGGATGACAGGGGGGGGAAAAAAACCCAACAAAAAAAATAATCTGCTCTTTAAACAATGATCGAAAAATGATACTAGAGGGGGAAAAAAAAGTCCTCAGAGGAGATTTCATGATGTGTTCTACAACAATAGCAAGAGAGCAAAGCCTGTGCTGCTCTTTACAGCATCGTTTTAAGTAGATCTCTCATAATGATCTAAATGCATTCTGCTGTACATCTATCACCAACAAACATTGAGATCTTCGTAAAAAATAAATACTAGCTATTTTAAAAGGTTGTTAATGTCAATTTTTCTTCCGCTTGATCAATTAAAAATGAACTTTACTGAACTACTAAAACACTGGTAGAGGTACTGTGAATGTCAGCTTGTGGAAGATCCCACACGAAGGAGTGCGGATTTAGTCCCTTGAAACAAATGCCTCGTGTCCTCTTGGCTGTACAGCTGGTCCCTCGCGGTGAAGGATATGGTCAAAACGTGGTGTCACCTCGCAGCGGATGAGCAGAGTGTCATCTTTAACGTAAGCCCTCTGACTCAGCTGAGACAGGTGCATGAAGGTGACATAGCCAAATCCTTTGGGATTGCGCTGAATTGTCGGCTTCTGGAAAGCCTGTAGATCTGGTTTAGTCTCCATCGCCTCCATGTGATGCTGACCCTCGGGGCCCTGGTCTAGGATGGCGAGCCGGATGGTTCCTTGAAACGGCCAGGTAAGCTGTCCATCAAAAGCTCCTTGCATGGTGTGCACAAACAAGGAGATGTAGTTGGCACAGCGAGGGGCATTGGGCGTCTGCAGGTGTAAGCGCAGGCAGAGCTTGTAGCCTGGGCGCCCTGTGTAGAAGCCGGGGCTGTGCTCAACCACTGGCTGGCCCGCTTCTTGGTTCCG
Source organism: Hemichromis elongatus (assembly GCA_015108515.1). NCBI lineage: Eukaryota > Metazoa > Chordata > Actinopteri > Cichliformes > Cichlidae > Hemichromis > Hemichromis elongatus. The sequence goes on along the minus strand of VUQR01015511.1, from coordinate 22,713 downwards.
CAGGTGGACTGAAAAACCTTTGAGGCGCCAGATGAAGATACCATTGCAATGTTGGGCCTCCAGCTCTTTCACTGTGTCCTCCAGCATTGACACTCTACGCCTGAGCTCTGCTAGCTGGCCTGCCTGTGAAAATGAAATGGGAAAATATTTAGAAGAAAAAAAAAAAAAAGGCTAATCTAAAAGT
>VUQR01015511.1:0-22509 GCA_015108515.1 Hemichromis elongatus | reverse complement strand
AAAAACTCTCCCCCCCCCCCCCCCCCAAAAAAACAAAACAAAAAAACACTTGCTCATTACTTACTTGTGTGTCTTTTAAAATAATGAGTTCACGCAGCTGGTGATCCTGCTTCACCAATCGTCCATCCATCTCACGGAGCCTCTGCTGCATCTCTTCACTAGACGGACCTGGAGCACAACTCAGAGCTGCAGCCCCTCTGGACCCACTACAGGCGGGTACTGATGCTGCAGCTCCCTGATCCTCAGAGGAAAGTGAAGGTCCTAATGTCCTCAGGGGCTTGGGTGTGGTACCATTGAGGCTAATGCCACGCAGAAACTCAGCCATGTAGCGCATATGCATCTGTGTGAACTCCTGCATGTGCTGAGCCAGGTTGTGGCGCAGCATCTGCAGAGTCAAACCAGCTTTAAGACATCTGCTTGTGTCACAAACTAAGAAACCTATTAACAATGTGCTGTATGAGAGTTTAAAGAATGGAAATTTAGAAACTGATCACCTACCCTTTCCTTACATCCAAAGATGCTAAAGTTACAGGCAATAGGTGCTTTTGGGCAATCTGTGTCACAGTGAGACTCCATCTGGGAGAAATTAAAAAAAAAAAAAAAAAAAAAGTCATCAGCAAATTAGTTTCAATCTTATTCATACTGTTTTTTGAAGAATTTTTATAGATTGCTTATTGCTATAAATAACAGCCAAATGTAACGAGGGGACGGGAACAACAGACAACAATTATAAAAAGAAGTGGTTCCACTTTCTACTGCAGAAATGGTGACTGCCCTTCTGCACTGTAACATGTGATGTGACTGAGTTTGGTTCCCCATTGCTTGAACAAGAGTGTAGTTCCTGTTTTGATCACCACATCCTAACCATTCATTCACCTGAGGCTTCTTCTTCATGGCAGACTCTTAAGAGACTCACCTGGTCTCTGACGAGCTCCAGCTCACAGTACTGGCACTTCACACTGGCAAAGGGACACTGTTGCTGATGAAGCTGAAGGAGCAAACGAAAGGAGACTGTCAGGAAAACTTCCTCACAGACACACAGAACATCACTCTAACTCTGCCATGAGATTGTTCTTGAAAGGCGATTCAATGGTACCTCTCTCTCCTCATAAAGAAAGGATGCCACACAGTCTGGACATGACATGGGTCTTTTTTGGCACTGAACAGTTATGTGCTCTTCTAGGTAGCTCTTTTTCACAGACTGCTGGCACTGTGGACAAGGCGCGGTGGCAAACTCACAGTGCACCAAATGATCCTGGAAGGTAAAACAATACAATGAAAAAAAAAATGAAACAATGTCATTTGTTTCTGTAACAATTCCTTTGGCCACACCAGAGAAAGACACAAACTGCAACTAGGGATGAACTGACTGTAAAAAACACTTTGGATGATAGCTAAAAAGATTTTTCTGTTTATTTTATTTTATTTATTTATTCCACCACATGTGCCAAGAAAACAAAAAGTGTAGTTATGGTGGTGTTCTCTGAAGTCGTTTTATTGCGTTGACAAACGACAGCAATCTCAAAAACGTCTACAAACAGCTGACACGTGTCTATTCATTTTATGAAGCTGGCAGTGAGCAGTAGCGAGAGGTTTATAATCACACTGACAAACTATCTTTAAAAGCAAAAAGCTTTAAAAAAAAAAATCAAAACAACCACGAAGTGATCACAATCATAAATACACCTTTGAAATGTTCACGTGTGACCCAACGGCATTCTAACATCTCTGACTTTGTATTCTGTGTTGAGCTGTGCTCAGATCAAAGACATCTGTCACAGTTTTGTTTTGTTTTTTTCTTTTACCTCCAAATGCCGGAGCTCCATCTTCTCGGCACAGCCCGAGTTTGGACAGCGAACAGTTAGCGACAGAATCTCCCTTTTGGCAAAGTTATCGGGGAACAGTTGGTCTTCTGACAACATTTCGTTGTCCACTGGGCACCTCTGTCCCGTATCACTGAATTGCAAGAAGAAGAACAGAAATCATTGGTCTACTTCACTATTTAAACTAGTACCAGTGAAATCTGCATCATTCAGACAACTTCCATTTCTAAATCATTACTCATTCATTTGCTCGATTGTTCCGAAGCTTGTGATGAAAAAGGAATTAGAAGTCTAAGTGTTCCTTGCTGATTAGAAAGATGCACAATAGCATACCGGATGGATTTCTCAATGCAGCTCTTGCAGAAGCGGTGACCACAGCGTGTCTGAATGGCGTTCCTCAAAGCCATGAGGCAAATGGGGCACTCGTATTTACTCTCCAGCGGTGGATCGAATTCCACATCATAGCCTTGCAGGGGGGCAGCCTGAAGGCTGCTGCTGCTAATGAAGGCACTGGGGTTCTCTGAAGGGCTAAGAAGGGATTCCCGTTCTTTTTCCAGCATTGCCAACGCACAGCCAGACAGCTCTCCACAAACAGCTCCATCATAGCTGTCCTCCTCCAAACTCCCCTTATTGCTTTCACAGCAGGCCATCTGTAGTGGGTGGCAAAGTCTGAAAGAGGCAAGGAAGCGTGAAATAAATTCTAACTGTATTAACTTTAAATTATACATATGCATTTTTCTGCTTTTAAAATGGGGATATTTGTACTTCAGCAGCACAAAAGAGATTTTTTGAATGAAACTGCTAAAAAGGTTTTGTAATGTTACACAATGATATGACGTGATGTTCTAGAAGTATCCACCTACAATCATCTTTATAACTTCCTCCAATCAACTTCCTCCCTTCTTTCAGAAAAAAGCAAAGCAAACCAGCTTATTTATCATGGTAACAGGATCCCTATGGGGAAGTTTTAGGGTCATTTCTAATGATCGCTTTCCTTAATGAGCAATGAGACAATTTATTTTTCACATAACCACATTATCAATTCATTATTTGGCTTTCCCTTGCTCTTCCACATCTAATCTGTGGGGGTTTTTAAGCAAACTCTATACCAGAAGAGTTAACACAATGCTCCAAACACACACACACACACACACAAAACTATAGAAATGTAGTGCCATTATCTGGGTGGGAATTCACTTGAGGGAAGATTCTTGTAACAAACCAAAATAAATAGCGAAATCTTCACAGTATGAACTCAGGAAATATGCAGTGCAGTCTTTGGTCGGTTATTAAACTATAATATTGAACAATACATTTTGTAACAACTGGAATTAATCTTGAACTTAGATTGTTTTAGTTACTCCATATATCCCACCTAGCTTAACAAACCAAAAAAGCTATTTATCATTCACCTATATGCAGCTCCGTAAACAAACACATGCCAACAACCAGGCTGTCAACCTGTACAGTGAGTCATGTACAAGCTATGGGCGTCGTAACCTCCTCCTTGAAGCTACCATTACCCATATATAGGATGTAACTTTTACTTCTCATTAGTCAGCATCAGTCAGTCCATAATGTTCTGCCTAAACACCGATATTTCGTATCCAATATTTTCACACTGAACACGTTACAGGTAGTTAACGGTCTGCATACAACCGCTGGAAGTGTTGGCACTTGACGAACCAGCCATGCCCCTGGATACGGAACTGCAAACACGAATCTGGTTGCAGTCAAAAGTAGTAAAAGAAAACCACTGACCAAAACAGCGGGCAGCGAAATCACGTCCCCCACATCGGCGAGAAAGGCGTTTTAAGTTCCAAATGTGTCTGTGAACGCAGGTTTTTATTCTTGGAGAACACCCACCTTTGCCTTAAAAACGTCTCGAACTTTTGGTATCTACAGAATTTCCTGTTTTTTTCGTTTTCCAAACGTCATCAACGATTATATTTTTTCGCTTTGCAGACGCGAGCGCCATCCGCTGGTGGGAGTCTATTGTTGCCGCAGAAAAAAAAAAAAAGGAGACAGAAAAATGGCGGACCTCAGGAAAATCTGCCCGGAGTCTTTGCCCTGCCGTGTCAACTATTCGCGGAAAACGTCGCTACATGGGAAGCTTTTCATCCTTCTGTGTATACTTGCAGTGGACTCCGGAGGGGCTACGACCCACTGGGTTGTCACAGAGGACGGAAAAATCCAGCAGCAAGTATGACAGCTCATTGACCTGCTAACGTTTACGTTTAGCGGCTAGCTTATGAAGCTAACTATTTTTCATAGCACCGACTGTAATATAACTGTAGCACTTATAATAATTTAACTCGGTGCGATTCATTTGTCAGCTTGAGCAACTGTAGATTTAGAGAGAAAGTTATGGATATTAAAATTCCGCTTGTTTGACCAAGTGATTTAGCTTTATCAGACTAGTTCCTTATCTTTTGGTTAACCGGGTCAAGATAAACACTTATATTTCTATGACTCTGTGTATGCCTCCCTTGGAAGGCACTTACAGATATGCCCGAACGTCAGTGGTGTTTAGTGCCGTCTTTAGACAGGGACATTACGTATTCATGTTTATGTGTATTAGGAGCGTCTGACAAGACGAGTGTGCGTGTGTGAAATTAACAATCGGGCGCACTAGTTAAATCCATGACTCAACACTATCTGAATATTTTCATATCACATATCACAGATTAATCGACTGCTCGAGTCTTTTTCGGCCTAATTGAGCGAAGCTAAGCACGTCGGTCACGATCGCGCTGTTTGCTTTTCAGGTGGACTCCCCTTTAAATCTGAAACACCCGCACGATGTTGTAATCTTCATGAGGCAAGAAACTCGCGTCAACTACCTCAAGAAGCTGGAGGTGTGTTTTCCCATTTATTTATTCATTAATGTTAGTCATTTACTGTCTTTAAATTTGTTTGAGTGGCCTGTTTGCACAAACACTTTGTGTTACTACCTTATTAAATTCAATTCAGTCGTTAAATTTAAGATCTAATTCCAGTTTCTCATGCCTCACTGCTGCCCTCTTTTCGTTGAGCAGAAGCAGCTAGTGGCACAGAAGATTCATATTGAGGAGAATGAGGACCGAGATACAGGTTTGGAGCAAAGGCATTACAAGGAGGATGCAGACTGTGTATTGGCTAAGGTACCCCTGGGAGACCTGGATCTGTATGATGGCACTTATATCTCATTGGAAAGCAAAGACATCAGGTCTGTGCCATTTTATTTGCTTTCAAATATGGATTTATGGTTTCTGCTCCTAATTAACCCCAGTGTCTCTTTGTGATTATGATGAAATTTTCATCCTTTCTTCTCCTCTCTTCTTTCTAGACCTGAAGACTACATTGATTCCAGGTCTGCTCTACCCCCAGAGCTAGAGAAGCCAGACTGTGGAAAGGTGTTTGAACTACCTTATAGTATCCATGCCTTCCAGCACCTCAGGGTGAGTAGAGGCCAAGCTTATCATCTGTTGTAAAGATGGAGGGCTGCTTGATGACGAGTATTATCTGCATGACTTTTTCATTACCCAACGACTATTTTGAAATGTTATCCTGAATCAAAGCTCCTTACCTGAATTGCAGAGTTGCATGGAATTACATAGCAGTTCTTGTTTAATTAGGCTTTGAGACAGTTTTATACTTAATTACTAGAGTTTGCTAAAATAAACAACAGACCTTATTAGACACATAAAGCACCCTCACTCAGCTGTACTTGGATATTTTAAAGAAGTTAACGAAGGCAAAGAGCCTGAAGCTAAAGTCATCGAGAGCTCAGAGCCAGCCAGTCACAAGGCAGCAGCCTCAGTATGAGCAAAAGATAATAGGAGCTATGAGAAAAACTATAGAGACAAGTAAAAAGGATCAACTGTTACCTGGTGATTTTCTAAGCACAGTAGAAGCACAGTAGAAAACAATGTAAGTAAACGGCATTAGATTTTTTATATATATTTACTGCAGCTGCTTTTGTTTGGTTAGGTCAAGTGTGCCAGGTTAAAGTGGGTGTACAGCAGCTCATTTAAGTTAATCATTTATGCTTCTTTACAGAAACAGAGCAGCTTTCATTCGTGTCAGTGAGAGAAGATATTGTAACTTAGTCTGGGGAAAATTGTAGTTTAATCATTTATTTTATGATAATAACATTTTTCTGACAAATAATTGATTTTTTTTGCTCATATACGCTGCCACTTTTAGTTCTTAGGAAGAAAATCAAAATCAGCTATAATCGTTATCACAGATGGTGTAAAATTGCTTCAGTATAACATTTTTGCTTTTGTCAAGATGAAAATGGCAGTTATTCGTTTTTATGACCAATTTCAATGACATGGGAAAAAAATGTATCTATGTATCATCTGTCTTTTTTTTTTTTTTTTTAACTACTTTTCCAATTTGTTGTCACGGAGTGGATGTAGGGTATCCCATTTGTGAGAGAGAAAAGACAGGGTACAACTCGGCCAGTCCATCACAGGGAGACCGATAATCGTTCACATCACATTAATCGCCACCGTCCTGTTCAGAGTACCAGAATATGCAAACTTCGCACAGAAAGGTCTCTGGATTCGAGCCCTCTCGCTGTAATGTGAAAGTCATAACCACTGCACGGCTCTGCCGAGCTTGTATTTATTTTTATTCACTTTATTTGTTTTTACTCATTCTAGCTCATTGCGAGAGTCTTTACTGCAGACTGCTGTCAAATGGGGTCGCAGTAGTTTCTACTTTATCTGCTCCGGCTCAGCTTGAGTGCATGAGGCAGGTGAAGCAAGATAATAATAATCAGAAAACACTAAGTGTGATAAAAGCTCCGGTCAAAATGTCAGATCAGTGCATCCTTGCCAATTTTTTTTACTTGTTTATGCATGTTAGTTCATGTGAAAATCACAGGCATACATTGTATGTATTTATATGTACATAGAGTGAGCAAGCGTGGACTTTGAAAGTTTCAAAGTCTCTCTGTCAGTCACTTAGCTCTGCTATCACACGGGATGATTGGTGTACGGCACCAAGGAGCATTCAGCCTTTGTGTTTGTTTGATCCCTTCTAAAATATGATCTAGTTGTCTTCCCTTTCTCTCTCCTCTAGGGTGTACAGGAGAGGGCAAACCTGACATCCCCACTTCTTTCTAAGGAGGATCCTATTTTTAGTTCATTGTCTCCTAAGCTGGGTCGGAGTGCTGACGAGGTGGGCCATCGCATCCATCAAGGCTTACTGAGGGTAAGAGTCTCTCTGTAAAACATTTACTCAGCATACTTAAAAACAAAAGTGACTGTTTTTTTGTTTGTTTTGTTTTTTTTTCCCTTTGGAGTTGATTTAGGAGAATGGTAGACGTACTGGTAAATGGTCCAGATATCCTTTTTGCATGTTTGCTTATTTAAATTTGTTCTGATCTGAAGATTGGTTTATGAGACCCAAATTTTGAAGCAATAGTCATTCTGATTACAAGGCCAGACACATTCTGAAGCACAAATCATCAGTGAGTCTTATTAAGGTCACTGAGCTCTGCTGTCCAACCAAACAATATGAGGGAGGAGAAGAGCTAAAATTCTGTAGAATCTTAAAAGTTAGTAGTTTGTGTATTTTGTCAAGCATAAAAAAGATGCATGATTTTAGGATTGTGTGTTTCAGAATTCGTCGTCCTGGGTGCTGTACAACATGGCGTCATTTTATTGGCGAATGAAGAATGAGCCTCAGAAGGCCGTGGACTGCGTTGTGAGAGCTCTACATTTCTCCCCAAGGTACTGTGAGGCTCATCAGACGAGTTTCGCGGTAATATTTAGTTTATAGCATGCGAGTGTTCACAGGTGTATCTGTGTGCTTGTTGTTCCCGTAGGCAGCAGAAGGATATAGCCCTGGTCAACATGGCCAACATCCTGCATCGTGCCCATTTCTCAGCAGATGCTGCTATTCTCGCCCACGCTGCCCTTGACCTTACCTCAGACCTCTTCACCAGTCACTACACTTTAGGCAACATTTATGCTGTAAGTTAAAGAGAAACCTTCAAGTTGCAGTGAATGCTCGAGTGCTGTTTTATCACAGCATTTCCTGAATTTGGTTTCAGAGAAAATCCGAATCCAGCTATCAGAAATCCCATTTTCTTATGGACTAGTTTTTGTAGAAAGTAATATTTCTGACTATCAGGGGATTTACAACCAAGGCCGGTAAAAGAGTTTTCATATTTACAGGGAATACCAGTATTTTATATAACAATTCTGTTTGTGTCCACCAGACATTCTATCAGTGTACTAGTCTGAACATATTTTTAGTCTGTTTATCGTTGTGCTCGCAAAGAGTCTCTGCATGAAACAGGCAAGTCTGACCTCTGCTGTATCCGTCGTGCTTTATGTGTCCTCTTCTGTTGCTGTCTGACTAGATGCTTGGGGAATACAACCACTCGGTGCTGTGTTACGAGCAGGCACTGCAGGCCCAAGCAGGCTTTGAACAGGCCCTAAGGAGGAAGCATGCTGTGCTGTGTCAGCAAAAACTGGAGCAACGCCTGGAAGCCCAGCACAGGTACACAAGCATTTAAACACACTCTCTAAGGGATTTTGTTTTTACTGTACATTTCTGTTACTGATAATGCCAAAGAAAAGCCTTGCATGGAAAATTTAGTGTCAACTGCTGTATGCCGAGGTTGTTTAGTGATTACAAGAAACACGCTTAGACCCATCTGTAGGGAAGTCAGAATATGTGATTAAAATAAGTACAGAGCTGGCAGCGAATTGATTATTTTTACACTTATTCATGTCTACCAACTGTCCTGTTTTTCCCCCTCCTTGTTTTCCATATTTATAGGTCCCTGCAGCGAACACTGAACGAGCTGAAGGAGTACCAAAAGCAGCATGACCACTACCTTCGCCAGCAGGAGGCGCTGGACAAACACAAGCTGCTGCAGGAAGAACAAATCCTGCGCAACATTATCCATGAAACCCAGATGGCCAAGGAAGCCCAACTTGGTGAGATGTGACATATAGGAATTAAACGAGGACAGAACAGGAAGGAGAACGTTTAGAATAGTCATGAGATTATTGCAAAGTATTGTATAAACACAGTTCAGTTAATACGTTTTGCAGCAAATTACATTCTACTTTGGAGAAAAAGAAAAGCAGCTTGTTCAGCCAGTTCTTATACTGCAAACCGATGTGTATCAGTTCTGAGGAGGGCAAAGTTTATCATTTAGCTTCACACAGCAGAAGTAGTAAAGCTGTGGAGGTGCAGTGGAGATGATTGTGAAGTTGTGAAACTCATGACTGAGCTCAAGCATGAATAAGCAAATTCACAGTGTGAAGAGCTCAGCGAGATGTCTAGTCACATTATTCTAGGTTTACACATGGTCTATCTAAAAAAACAAAAGTAGGGGTTAGTTTGGGCTAGGTGCAAAAACAGGTTCGACTGTAACATAGGCTACGAGGAAACAAATTAAACAAATCTGGATCACAATTTTAGCTCCGCACAATTATTTGAATGCAATCGAACAATTTAAAATGTGTTCTTCATCAGTAGAACGTCAAGAAAAAGCAAATTAAGCACTTGCTAAGTCAGTGTCTTACTATTTACCTGCATGTGCCAATCACAGCCGTGTACTGCAGCTGACAGCTTGAAGTTTCCTGGACTAGTAAGGAGAAGTGACGCTACATTAAAATACAGATTTAAAGTGACATAGGACTGTCTGACACTGCAGAAGCTGAAGAGCTTGTGCCTTAAAGCTGATCACCATGCCACTGCTCACAAATACTTTGGATTTGGCGCCAATCTGAACAGGTCATTTGCCAAGAGAGCGTTAGAGTCGTGTGGGCACCACAAAGCAACACAGCCAAGTTATCCGGCCACCTGAAAACACACCACCAGCTGCAGTATAATTAATGCGTGTAGACCAAGAAAAATAATGCAAATGTGAATCTTCCAAAATCCAACTCAGCTGTCCATAAGAGCAAACCTTACAGCGTATCAGCATATCCAACCAGCTCATACAGACAGTCACAGTTGGTCAAAAAGTATATTTCCAGTAAACACGGTGTTTAATGAAGGCACACAATCATTTTTCCACAATGACAAAACCTGTGCTCTATGTAGAATGTCACAGAGGAAAGGTAGAGGGATCTCACAGCTGCCGAGTACTCTACTATGAGTGTGCTATTCACACACACCATGCAGTTCAATGAATGGAGTGAAAGATTTTGCAAGGTCAGGTGTTCGGTCAGGAACGGTTTTATTTTAGTCAGTAGATTAGCAAGAATGTCACACAATATGAATGTCAAAACAAGATTTTATTTACATGACAGCAATAAAAAGCTTTGTCACTGAAAATCAATGAATAAAAGTGACAAACAATTGTGATCTTAATTTTGATTAGCGCTTAGGTCATCATCATGCAGCCCTAAAACAGTCCTTAGGCTCCTCTGAACTGTGACTTCAATAAATAGTTTCCTGTGAAGTTCATATTCTAAATTGCTAGTTATGAGTCTTTTATTGGCATTGTTGATTTCAACAAACTAAAATGCTTAGCTTTAGGTTCTAAGATGGGACTGCGCTAACTCACCGCCGACTTCCCAGTAGGTCAGTCCTTCTGAGTTTTTAGAAAAGCATCTGAGAGTTTTCCATGTTGTGTGTTTCAGGGAACCATCAGATGTGTCGGCTGGGTCAGCAGCAGCGCAGCCTCTACTGTCCGTTTGACCTGCCTGTGCGCTACCACCGGGGTGATCTGTTTGAACATGTTCAGTATGTCCAAGTGAGTCTTTGGAAAAACTGCTTATAAGAAAATGTAGACATCAAAATGATAAGCGCTGATTACCTTATTGACAGCTGTGCACACTATTGTAAGTAACTATTGTAAGTATGTTTCATCACAAGAGGTGATTCTAGTTTAAAAGCAATAGGCATAATCTCTTCTTTTCTGAATGACTTTAGGAATATCGCTTTTTTTTTTGCTACGATAAGTCAATGCTAGTGTACAAAAATACCTCTATTTAGTTGCAGCTAGTGTCCTTACCAAAGGGACTGTTAGATATGACAGAGAAACGATAGTCTGTTAATATGTTAAGAACCAGCGGGTCAGTCGTTCTACCCTTTTAACAGTTTTTTCTGAAGTTCAGTCACAAAAACCATCAAACAGTAATGAAACTGGCTCTTGGGTTCTCATTTCCTCTGAAAGGAAAGACTGAGAAATACCTGCATCCCCCCCCAATGATACATTTACACCAGTCGCACTCTAGAGAGCGCTTGCATACGGGTAGGTGTGAATACTCCAACACTGGCAAGTGAATGTAAAATAATAAAAATAAAATGTAAAATTCAGAACATAATTTGCATTTAAAACATTTCTTCATTTACTACATGAAAAAAAATGTCTGTTTGAATATTGTCAGTATTTTTCTACAGTGTAGAGAACATCAAAACCAATGAACAATCCACAAATGAGCAGGCGTGTTGTTTATTGAGTTGTTATTTATGAATAACCTCGTTTTACGTTGTGTTTCTCTCTTTGTTCGTAGTTTGGAGAAGAGGTGTCAGTGGCATCCAGTGTGGCGCTAGTGTCAGATCGCAACTCAAACCAGACAGAAGCCAGTCCCCAGCTCCACCCCACTGTGTCTGGGGGCCAGGATCCCGCTTCCGCCCTCTGGGGCAGCCATCAGGATTACACAAAGGCAGGCTAAACCAATGACATGCTTTTTTTTTTTCTTTTTCTTTTAATGTCATTTTTTTCACAGGTGAAGTCTGTGACTGTAAAAAAAAAAAAAACTGAAGTAAATAAATAAAACTCTTGCAGTGCTTAAATAAACTTTTAACAAATTGCTAAAAATGAACTCACCGTAGTAGTTATAGCACTGTGTGGGAACTGTTGGTTTACATTTAGCAGAAAAATATAAATACTGAAAGGAAAACATTAGACTTGTAAAACAGTTACATGTATCCTTGATAAACTAGATAACTAGAGCGTGATAATGTTTTGAATAACAAGAGTTACAGGAAGTGTTTGTGCTGTAGGACTTGCAGAGGATGTTGTGGCCTGAGAGGTCTGACTGTGCCCGTGAGTATCCAAGTGTACCCCCCGCTCACCTGCTGCCAACCTACTATCTTTCACCTGAATCACAGGGCATCAGGTCAGTACAGATTCCTGGATGGATATATTTCCAGTAGTAGCAGCAGTTTGACATTTCTCAGACTGATCCACAGAAAGGCAAAACTAAAGGCACCCATGTTCAAAGAGCTTTGCAGAAAAAAAAAGACTAATGAATGAAATATGTCTGCTTATGTTTATTCAGCCCAGTGGCATCTCTCCTCTATGGGACCAGCAGTATTTCTGGGGCAGTAGGTCTGCCAGACTGTGGTCCCGTCCCCCAACCATACCCAGCCCTTCTGCCTGCCTCACTAGAGTGGCCCCTGGAAGAAAAGGAGCTACCGGATCCTTTTGCCTCTGAGGTATCTGTCTGTCTGTCTGTACTCGTGTGAGACATTTGCATATGAAAATGACCACTACAGTCATCTTGTGTGTGTGTGTATTTTTTTGTGACAAAGAATATCCCTATACACAGATGTTTGTGTATGTTTACAGATAGTGCAGTTACGTAGTGGAGGATGGACGCTGGATCAAATTGGCCACAGAATTGCTCAAGCTATGAAACAAGTAAGGGAGCTCCTCACACCCACACGAGTTCTGATCGTTACGATGTATCTTACTATCTGCTTTTAAAGCCTAAATCTGTATAGAGCTACAGAATATGTTTATTTGTCTTTAAGTATAGTTTAGATGAACCCTTTACTGACTCAGTGGTCTTGCACTTTAACTTAAGTTGTTGAGTTCACAAGCAGTTTCCATTATATCTGAAGTCTGATTATGAATCACTCTCGTCACTTCAAATAGCTCCCAGCTCAAATTGTGTGAGGCCACCTTAAGCTAACCCAAGTTTGTTTTGTATGTATAGGCCTCTATACCCCGCTGGCAGGTCCACAATGAGGCAGCTCTATTTTGGCGAGCCAAAGGCAACGGCAGCCGTGCCCTGCAGTGCCTGCGCCAAGCCTTGAGCTCAACTCCGCCTTCCCATCGCCACTTGCCTCTCACCAACGCTGCAAACCTGCTGCTACACCACGGCCTGAGCACCCACGCACAAACACTGCTGGAGTATGCATTGGCACTTAATGCGTCAGAGGTAAATAACCTGCTGGGTTATGCTATTTCAGTATGCTGTACAAGTAAAGAGTTTGTTTAGGTGTGCTTTATATTTTGGTTCGTGTTGGAGAAATGTATTTGTTAACACAAATGTTACATTCATCATTCTTTCAGTCCTGCTGCCTGTTGCCTTGCGTCAAGGGAAACAAGGTGGTTCTAGAAACAAATGTCCTGACACTGGACCACACATTTCAACATGGCAGAGGAACCTAGGATAAAAATGTGCAGCAGCTAGAACAATGGTGTTAACCTCATTTTACGTTGTGTGCCAAGTATAGCGCGCTTTGATCTAAAGTGGGACGCACTTTAGATCAGAGCGCGCTGTACCAGTGGAACTGGCCCTTTTAATGGTGTAAAGAAATGTAATCACACATTTAATCCTTAAAATATTTTAATATAAAAAAGAACATGCAGTTTCACTAATACATGATAAACAAATGCTGCTTTAGGCTTAAATTGTTAGAAATCAGTATAAAAAAACATAAAACGTTCAGTTAGTTCATTGTGCAGACTGTTGTTTAATTAAAAAACACATTTTTTGTTAATTGATGGAAGTTTTTTTTTGTTTTATAGTAAAGAAAAAAACTTGGTGAAAAAACAAACTACTTGTCATTTAATGATTTATCTATTAGTTATTTATTTATGTGTAGTATGAATGGTCACTGAGGAGGTGTTTATTAGTAGGAAAAGCTGTAAAAATACAGTTAAAAGTCTGAAATTTTGTGCCGTCATTCACATTTTTCAAAGCTTCCAGTGGGCCAGAATGAAGTCTTTGTCTTTAGCAGAGCTGATCTTGGACATTACGATTTGCTTACAGAGTAACCACAGACTTAATTCGATAAGGGAAATTTCCAATATCATTGTAAATCAAGCTTTGGGGGTTCAAACTGGTTTAGGCGAGCAGAGAATTCTCATGCTATAAAATTTTGGGAACAGCAGGTCAATCTTGTCGTATGTAAGCTGGAAACTGCAGAAGTGTTGTTTTACATGCATGGTTTAAAAAAAACAAAACATACATGTACATCCTTCACAGATAAAAAAAGGAATCATGCACATCATCCATCATCTAATTTCACCCGTCTTGTTTTTGTTTGTTTTTTCCTGCCTCAGCCTCACACCCTGCTCAGCCTGGTGAGCGTGCACTTGGCCCAGGGCAATGTGACAGGTGCCCTGGCCCTGTTCCGCCACATCCTGGTCACGGCCCTTTCCTCCTCTTCCTTCACATCTTTTTCTGGCTGTGAGCAGTGTCGCAACAGTCTACCTCTACTGCGTTGTCTTCAGTTCTACCCCTCCCTTTACAATCTCTCAAACCGACAGTCCTGCTCAAGTGAGTACTTGTAAGGGGGAGGGGCAGGGGATACCAGCTAGTTTTGTTGTTGCAGTGGGGTTATTTGTTCGTGGGTGTGGGGGGGGGGGGTTTGTTTTTTTTCCCTGTGTTGGTTCACTAAAATGCTGTGACAGCCACTCGAGCAGAATCTGTCACATCTAATTTAAAGTTTTTAGTTTTATTCGGTGGAATACAGGATTAAACATTCCCAGCAGTGTTTAATGCGGGAATGTTTGAATTAATCAGCAAATATAATAGCATTTATTAAGAGCTGTTGAGTCTAAAATGCATTTATTAGAGCTTTACAAATATTTATTTTTCTATCTCTATGAGCTAAAGTGAAGTTCAGCCTCGGACTCATCCGCTTTGGGCCTTACACTCACAAACCACGTCGTGTTGCTTTGCCCGAAGCTCCAAGAGCTGCTGTGAAAAACTGCTTCTATGTTGGGTTTCTTTCCTGTATTCATATCAGTGGGAGTGGAGAGAACAGTGCTTTGAAGTGGAGAAATTTTTTCACTCAATAATTTAAGCTGCAGAAAATAGCTGATGCCAGATTTAGAAGGGACTATATTTTGCGCTCTAAAGTCGGAGGTTGCGTTCATGAAGCGCACGCCAAATGTCTGAGGTTGCTCGAGCCCTTACAAAGCACATATCTACCTTTTTTCAATAAAAATCAAATGTACTAAAAAAAAAAAATAGACTCATGATAAGTTTGGTGATGACTGCTGATTTATGTTTTAGATCGTCTAAAAAACAGCTAAACATACTTTTTAAAAGTTGTATTAGCTAAAATTACTGAAGCATAATGTCTAAATTGATAAAATATTTGCAAAAATGCAAACCCTTACATAAGAATGCATTCATTTGTGTTTAATTAGTCTTTTTTCTTTTTTGTATTTGTGTCAGTTTTTGTCATCAACATCAGAAGGAATGTAGTTTCGTTTTACTGCATGCATTTTGTGGTAATATTTGACGTAATAAGTAAACCTCCCATTTATAGTTGATCCAGAGGGCACCGCCTGCATGGCTGAGGAGGTCCTCGGCATGCAGCTGGAAGACTGGGAGGGCAGTGAAGAGAAGCAGGACGCACCGGCCATTTCTGCCATAGAAGACACTCTGCGCTTTGAGAGTAAGAATTTGCTTTAGTGGTGTCTTCACTGGCAGTATGAAGCAGTCGAGAGATTATGTCTGTGGCACTTCAGCAAGGATGTATTTGGTCTAAATAATTCAGAACTTGAGATTCAGTCTGCTGCAGTTTGGCATGTGGCAAAAATGTGTAGTGTAAGTGTCATAGTGAGATTTATCAGCAGTGGAATTCTTTACTACATTTTACTGGCGTCAGGTTCCCGTAGTCTACTTTGTGTTTTTGTGTCCTATAGTTTTTCTTGTTTGTTTGTTTTGGAGTGTACATGCTCTTTCTTTCCTGATGAGCTAATGTTTCTTAATTCATCCCATTCATGCCTTTCTCCCATCCAGAGGTCATCGTGGACAGTAACGGCTCAGGTGAGGCAGCCGGACAGCAGCAGGCTTCTCCTTCTGTAGCGGCAGTGGCAAAAATGAGCGCTTCTATTGGAGATGGAGGAGAAAAGGAGGAGGAGGACTGGCAGCTGAAGGAGGATCTGATGGGAGCCTTTGAGGGCGCACTGGATGTCGGAGGGAAGCGAGGTGACCTGCGAGGTATCCGGGTGCTAAAGAACGACCGCGTCATGGGTGCTCGTTCCAGTAGTGGACCCTGTTTTGGAAACTGTGAGGATGATGAGGGAGCAGAGTGGGTAAGTTTTACTGTTTATTAAATGGCAGAAATGAGCTTCAGTAATCAATGCCAACATCTTTCAGATATTTGTGAGTACCTTAATTGAATGTTACTACTACTTATTGGTCTTCAGATCACTTTCCAAGTAAAGCGGGTCAGAAAGGCTAAAGTGGATGGGTCAGAAAGTGTTGCCACCTCTGATGACAGCCAGAATGGGGACTCACTGCCCGGGGGTCACTCAGTTTTGGAGATCAGCGGTCCAACTATCCCATCGCCCGGCCCTTCAGGTAACACATACACCTTTAGTTTTTACTGAAAACATCACACACAGAGAAAAAGCCTCTTAGAGATGTATCACTGTATTTTTCTTTATTCTTTGGACAGGTCGTTGGAGAGATTTCACAAGTCTTGGCTGGCCAGGACCAGAGGAGTGCCAGCGGATACGGAGGGTGGACCTCACCACTGTAGCTAGCACTTGGTTGGCTGTTTCTGCCAAGAACATTGAGTAAGGCTCTCACTGTCCTGAATATGTTATTATCCTGTATTTATGAAATTCCATACAAATGAAAAGAGGATTTCTCTTATTGCTGTATCGCTGTGAAAGCAGGTGGCAGACACATTTTTAACAGAACTTAGAAATGTGCGTCTATAAGAAATGGACTGCAGGATCATTTATTTTTATTTTCTCTTCACTGCCTCCCTTCAGCATCACAGAGCACATAGACTTTGCCACTCCACTCCAGGAGCCAGCTGTTGAACCTTTATGCAACGCCAACCTAGCTGCTAGTATGCACACCCTCGACCACCTGGCAGGGGTAGCCAACCGTGCCGCCATCCATTACACCGGGGAAAGCCAACTGCGTGAGGTATGCTGAGGCAGAAGCCAGAGATGACAAGAGCCAACATGTAAAATAAATGCAAACAGCACAAGACTGGAAAAAAGTTCCAATGCTAAGGTTTCCTTTACAGAAAGATTATTCTAAAAGCAAATGAGGTGAACTTAACCGCGTCAAAACTAATGTCACTACGTTCTAGTGTTCTCATCCAAATTGCAAGTGTATGTCACTCTTTTTAAACTTTACTTTTTACTAAGTGGTGGGGGGGGGACACAATATTTAATAACAATCTCAAAACCTTCTTAAGAAATAAAAACACAATTTTGTTTTGTGTATAATGACTGACAGGATTTTTTAAAGTCATCGGGGATCTAGAGTGCAACCAAATTTCTCAATTGTGCAACTAAAAAAAATCCTAGGTCGCACTGTTCAGTAGAGTAAAAAAAAGTCTCCGCAACTCTGAGAGTCTCCGCGTCGTCAACGGATCTAAACCAATCAGAGATAGTCAGGGGCGGGACCTTTCTGATTGGCTGTGGTCCTTCGGGTGTGTAGGTTGTACGTGTGAATGTGCAGGCAGATGGAGAGAAGTGAGGCTTAAATAAAGCAATATTGATTCATTAAATCCTGAATCGACTTTTAAATATAAATGTTTTTTGCCAGAAACGCCAGAATCTCAGGTTAAAGCTACACCAAACAGCTAAAACAGTAAATATGAGCAGGTAAACGGATTCCGCACAAAGACATAAACACAGTGCGGAGTATCGGCTTTCTCACCTGACGGCATGTACGTGGACACGCCATCGAGGCTGAAAGCCGACAGCTCACAGATCCTGATGCGTCGGCGGGTCTGCACTTTTTGTTTATGTCTTTTTTTGCGCTACTTTGTGATGCTGCAGGTTTCATCATTCTCCAACCAAAACCCAATGAATCTTTCTTGTAGAACTGTGCTCCAAGTAAAGAGCTTTTTGTTGACAAGATTGTTAGTGTATCGTTTACTCTATTGTCTGTATGGACATAAGTGAACATGTAAAACAGTGGGGTTAAGCGATGTGGTTGCACCTAACTTTTGTGCTGGTGCACCTAAGAAAAAAACTGTTAGGCGCACCGGTGCAAAACGTTATTCTAGAGCCCTGCCCATCTTTCTTACAGTAGCTCGTAGTGTGATTTATGTCTCTTCTTTTCCAAACCCAAAGGTCCTGCAGAACCTCGGCAAAGACAAGTTTTCCCCACAGTCCTTCGAGCAGGTGGGCACCCGCATCGCTAAAGTCCTGGAGAAGGTAAGGACTCTCTCTGATGGTCCAAGTTTAAAAAAAAAAGAAGAAGTTTTTGCTTTAGAATGATAGATTCCACCTCGGCGCGACAGCATGCTATTCAGAATATCCTTCGTTTTGGGTCAAAAAAGAATCTAGCACATATAAACACCCAACTGTGAAAGTCAGTACTGTGGTTTGTTCACTTCTGGCGGTTCAGTTTGTCTCTGAATATTATTGTACTTCTTTTGATAGCTGTACCATGCAACTCCAGTCCTACTAACACTGTTTATTGTGTTTTTCTCTTCTCTAATCCCTAAAACGACAGAATCAGACTTCCTGGGTTTTGTCCAGCATGGCTGCACTATACTGGAGAGTGAAAGGTCAAGGCAAGAAAGCCATCGATTGTCTACGACAAGCACTCAACTACGCTCCCTATCATATGAAGGCAAGTTAGGCAAAAGTTGCTCCCAACAGTGGTTATCTTTTAAACATGAAAAATAAATGTCTCCCTCTTATGACTTTTAAACCAGGATGTGCCACTTATCAGCCTGGCCAACATCTTCCAGAACGCCCGGTTATGGGAGGACGCGCTTACAGTGGCTCGCATGGCAGTAGAAATTGCTCCGCACTTCGTCGTGAACCACTTTACCCTTGCCAATGTTTATATAGCAATGGTAACAGCCACAGTCACATTTTTTGCTAATAATCCATCAATATTTACTGAGAGCTGCTCACCAGCAATCATAGGTTCAAGCAGTGCTACAACACAATGTCATATAACCATATCAAGTCTCTTTGCTTTGCTCGTTACCAGGAGGAGTTTGAGAAAGCCATGCGCTGGTATGAGTCTACTTTGAAGCTGCAGCCAGAGTTCGCTCCTGCCAAAGATCGACTGAGAACCATTCAGTGTTACCTGCTCACCAAGAGGGAACGTCGTCAGCCCTAAACCACTCAGCCAGTTTAATCCCAGTAGCACCCACAGGCCATGCACAACACACACACGCACACACAGAATACACATCAGAAGATCACAAAAAACAAAGTCAAAGTGTAAGAAATGCAAACTAAGTCAAACACGAGGTGTTGAGCTTTAT
Organism: Hemichromis elongatus; assembly: GCA_015108515.1. Lineage (NCBI taxonomy): Eukaryota > Metazoa > Chordata > Actinopteri > Cichliformes > Cichlidae > Hemichromis > Hemichromis elongatus. The sequence goes on along the minus strand of VUQR01015511.1, from coordinate 3,268 downwards.
ATTCGGCTGAATCTGAGTCCTTGATGTTTCTGGGGGGTTTTGGACAGGGGGGGTTGTTTTGTTTTTATTTTTTTATTTTTTTTTAAAGTTCTAACGAGTACCAAGAATAAAGTTTGAAATATCATACAGTAAAACTGTAGAGAATCTTGGCCACTTCTTGCGGGAATTTTATGTTATGTCAAAATCAAAAGGCTCAGACTCACTTTTGCAAATCAATTTCCGCTTGATTTGCAATAAAAGGACAAAACTAACTAATGACCACAAAATCCACCTAATTCTCTTACAACGTGTTTTCTTTAAATTGAAGAAAAGCTTAAACTGTCTTTCTTGAAGACATTTTACTACTGTCTGATATAAGGAAGTGGGATGTATAACAACAACAAAAAAAGTATATTGTTCTATTACGCTGAAAGATAAGATGCTAGCGCCTGAAGATGGTCCACTTTAAGGTAATTGGAGATGATACAGTATTTGCTTTTGCTGAGACGGTATGGAATGTGCTTTTCAACTCGAGTTTAAATGAGGTTGACTCGATTAATATATTCCCTCTCTATTTCTGCTTCTTAAAACTGATGGGGGCATTCAGTTCTTTTGCACTTTTTTTTTTTTCTCTTATAGCATTCCTATTTATATGGGACCTAAACGATTAGATTTTTGCGCCAAGCTGCAAAAGACAGAGAACTACGCTATTACATTTGCTTCTTAACTTATGGAAATCATCTGGCAGAAAAATGATATCTCATTGCCCATCTATAAAAGAAAAAATAATAATAAAAAAAGTGGAATCTGTATTAAATGTACAGTATTAAAGGCAGTGTGTGGATTTCACTTTGTTTTTCTGTGTCATTTCTTTGTTCCACTGGAAAATAAAAGCAGGGTTTGTTTGAATGGGGGAGATTTCATGATTGAAAATGATGATCATAAAAACAACCTCAGCGTTCTTTTTTTTCCACTCCATGTAAACTTCAAAAATGGCCAAGTGGTGGCACTGTTTGACTTTTTTTTAACCAACATTGGCTCCCTCTTTGTAAATCCCATCAGGACAAAGTGAAAAGTGTATCTTGTGGTCAAAAATAAGTTGTATTAGCTCGGATTTTTTTTAAGGACACCAAGGAAATACCTGACAAATACGTCCCACTCACCCACAGTTTTTCCAGATGATGTGGGTCTTATATGCTACATCCTCCTGTTTTTCAGTGGTCCAGCTACTATAAACCACTATGAAGAATGAAGCCGTTGTATTGGCATTGTGTGAGTTGAAGGTAATAACGGATTTTCACGTGTTAGGACAGCACGGCTGTACAATGAGTGTTATAGCAAAATAAAACTAATAATGGCACAACTTCACAAAAATATTACCAAACACAAGTTATTTTCTTCTTTTTTTTATTTTATTCTCAGCTTACCTCATGAGTTATGTCATTACCCATGTTTTAATTTTTGTGTGTAAAAAGTGCCTGTCATGATTAATCAAGTCAAAAAAAAAACAAACAGTTGTTTGCTCCTGCTGGAAAGCACCAGTTTGTGATGTAAATATGGGCTTTAACAGTACTTTATTGAATAAAGCTGCCAGCAGCGATAAGGATGCCAAGCAGGTCAGCAGAGCACAGCTGTCACATTAGAAGCGTGGTTGTATGTACTGTATGCACTGACGGGAAAACCCTGCTTCTGCTTACAGCACCCCTGTGGTCAAGCAACAGATTTTCAACCTGACCCAGCAGAGTCCATACGCCACATTTGGTTCAAATACAATCAAGAATCGCTGATGTACGGTGCTTGGCAAATTCATTAGACCACATGCCATGAAAACAGAAATAGTCTGGACAGAAATCTGTCCATAAATAAATTCATTTGCTTCTCTGAGAAGTCAGAAATGAATAAAGCTTAGGATGTGACCACAAAAATTGATTTTTTCAGCAGAGCACATAACTATTCTGACATCTTAATCAAAATGAAGTGTTTGAATAACATTTTTGCTTTTTTTTGTAAAACAGTAAATTTGAACATTCATGGTTAACAACAATAATCAAACTTTTGCATGAAGTTATAAAGAGCTTGCACATACTGTTAGATTAACCATTACAGAAACAAGTGAAAAAAATAATTCTGTTAATTACCAATACTGGTAATTTAGTTCAGCTGCAGCATAAACCTTATTGTGGGTGGTGCTCTAATACACTTGTTATGTGTCGTAGCTATGATCTCACTTCCTGTTTGGTGGCTTTGCTCTCATTGGATACAATTCACAGCTGCTTTTGAGAAACTATGATCTATCTGATAACATGAGACTAGGTCTGACAAGCATCTGTCCAAAATCTAATTGAGATTGAAAGGAAAAAAGGTGACCTGTGAAAGTGCTTAAACTTATTCAGAAAATCCCACAGCAGCAGACACCACAGTTCACTTTGAAAGTGTCTTAATCAAAGAAGCCAAATGTCACATATGTGGTTCAAAGGTTTTGTGCAAAACTGCAGCTCTAGCTTGACCCATGGTGGCGCTATAACGCTCTGGCCACAGACATGATACTGGATGCAGTTTTATCTTCTCCAGTGAAAGAAGAAACAGATGATGCGCTCTAAGAAAAGCTAGAAAATAATTGGATTTATAAAGCTTTACACATGTCAAACCATTCATATAGGCCTCATGAATTGAAACCTGGCTTTGTTAAGCATTGTTTCCTTGTACATAATGCTGCCAGTGCAGCAAGGAGAGCCTTAGAACAAATATGGAACGATGTGTTCATTCACATAAATGACAGTCTAAGGAGCTGTAAAGAAAAGGCGTCTGGACTTCTTTAGGTTGCTTGAAGACGTTTCACCTCTCATCGGAGAAGCTTCTTCAGTTCTAGGGTCAAATGGTGGAGAATCCCATATTTAAGCCTTGTGGGAGTGTCCCTCGTAGAGGGACAATGGACCCCCTACTGATCCTCTACCTAATCACACGAGGTGTGAAAACGGGTGTGGGTCTCAATCAGCCATGGTTTCGGGTGAGCTTAGTGTGAAACCTGGCCCCACTCTATCATGTGATTTCCAGAGGTCAGGTGGCCCAGGATGTGAGTGGGCGTTAAGGTGTCTGGGAAGGGATCTCAGATCTCAGAATTGGATTATAGATGGCAGACAGTTGGTGTCGTAAACCACCGCCTCTGTTCAAAGATGGCCGTTCACAGTGGACATAGATGGCTTCTTTCACGCCTCTTTCAAACCATCTGTCTTCTCTGTCCAAAATGTGAACATTGGCATCCTCAAAAGAGTGACCTTTGTCCTTTAGA
>VUQR01015510.1:2076-12508 GCA_015108515.1 Hemichromis elongatus | reverse complement strand
CCTCTTATATAAAAAAAAAAAAAAAAAAAAAAAAGTTCTTCAAAACTACCATTTATAGTTATCAATACTGATTTGATATGAATTAACACAGAGAATATAAACCTTGCTTATTGTAAATGATTGTGTACATTAACATTGGGGGGTATGAAACCTTCCCTGTGTTGGACTCCATGTGTTTCCCACACTCGCTGAAATGGCAACTCAGGTGCCTTTTGCATCTCATGACACCTCCCCGGTCTTTTGGACTGTGAGAGGATGCAGTGAAAAGCTGTTCCAGGTAATCCAGGTAGGTAGTAGGTCAAACATGCAAACATTAGACAAAAAGGCTCCAGCCAGGATTAAACCAACAAACCTTCATGCTGTGAGGTAACAACGCTAACAACCACTAACAACTCTAAGCATTGTGCATGTTAAGCATGGTGTTCTGGTCTCTCTCTAAGCAGGTACAAAATTTCTCCTTAAACTGACTGAATATTTATACAGTTTACATGAAAACAAAATGTCAGCAAACTAGTTAAGAAAGGAGGCCATCTCTAGTCTGTATTTGTGTCTGTTGATTCTAAAATGCATGAAAAGATTGTTCTCCTGAAGTAACCCATGCAATGTGAAATTAAAGGCATTCATTATTTTTAAGGCATATGTGCCAATCAGATTATTTAGACAATGATTGTTTTGTGTTCCTGTGAGCAGTAGCACTTATGTTGTTTTGAAACCCATAGGATGCCCTCAAGCTAAAGTGGTGGCAAACACCACTAAGAAAAAAATTACAAAGGTTTTTATGAGTAAAACAGACAGAGGGAGCAAGAGAGAGGCAGTGTGTGCATTGGTAGAACCTCGATCTTACTGTTTATCTTTTCAAAGGAAGCTAAATTGCCAAAGAGTATTAAACAAAAAAAAAAGTGCCGACATTCACTGAGAAAAGCACACCTCACAATAGTGTAACTGGCATGTTCAGCACATTCTGTTTTAGTTAAACTGTCATCCCTGGAACGTGCTTATTGTCAAGGAATGCAGAAGAGGACAGGTGTGGCTGTTGTGGTATCTCAAGAGCTGCCAGCACATATTGCTCAAGACTACAGATTGTCTCATTAAATAAACATAAGTATGGAAGTCTGTCAGTTCTAAGAGGAACATATTTTGTTAACTTAATATTTTGCACTTTATTGTGTCAAGTAATTTGGGAATCAAGTGACAATTTCTAGGTTGGTTATTTTACACGGAATTAAAACCTGAAGGCGCTGAGGGAATATCCTTGTGATTTCTACTGAATTTAAAAATAAATGCAAGGAATAAGGCTGTAATGCGAACAATGACATCTACTATTTGAATGATTGATAAGTAAAAAGCTGCAGTAATGCCATGGAAGTCATCTGAGGGACAGGGAGTAAGCCATGACTGCCATATTGCAGAGAAATTGTATTCACTATTGATGTTTTCTTTAAAATTAATTTTGAAAAAAAAAAAATACTGAAAAAAGTGCACCAATGATGCTAATTCATAGCAGGAGTTAGCATGGTATTTGTTCAGTATTGTGTCTGCACTCGAGACTGAAAGATGAAAAAGTTGAAGATCTTTAACCTGCAGGGGGAAAAAAAGGGATTCGAGGCAAAGTTGCCGAAGTGGCTTCATTCCATTTGACTGTTGATTCAATGCATGTCCTGGTAACCTTACGGTGACCATTGACGCCATAGGCCTGCTGAGCAGTCCTTGCTTGTCATTTTTACTTCTCCCCTGTCCTCCCTCCATTTCTCTGATAGTGACAGGTTAATGCTGCTGATCGTGTGCCAAACTCGGGGTCCAATCTAGCTAAGAATTATGGGTGGGACCCTTGGGTTAAACAAAGATTGGCAGTTTGAGCAGCCCCTGCAGGTATCTCTCAGAGGTCTGTTTTTAGAGATGATCTATAACAGAAATATCCACAATAAAGAATCCAACTAAAAGAAAAATAAAAGCAGGAATCAACATCTAAACATTTACTTTCTTTAAGAGAAGCCAAATATAATAATGGTTATTTTAGTGAGCTAGAGGCTACATAGTGGGGTAAAAAGTGGGACAAACAACCTAGGGTCTCAATGGAGGGAGGACCAGTCAACTACATTAAGCTGAAATGTTTGATGTAGTTCGGCTTTTTGTTTTTAATTTAGTGTCATAATTAAATAGCCTGAACTAATCAGTTGGCTGCTGGAACTTTTCAAAATGTTCAATCGCGGAAAAGCAGTGGAGGCTCTCTGATGCCATATTCACCCTTTACAAATCATACATAGTAACCTAGTCCGCCCTGCACTCAGACTCACCTTTGTAGCACAGCTAACTTATTCTGTGTGACTGCTAATGCACAGTGTGAGTCATGAATTTTTCCCAGAAAGCAAAAGAAAAAAAGTGAGAGGGAGAGAAGTTAAAGTGGGGGAGCTCAGCTGTTAACTTCGTTCAAAGGAAAAAGCAGATGGTTTAGCTATGAGCGCCTGTTAAAGACATTTGGCTGATGTCCGATGTGAAGCTTTATCAAAATGCACTAGCAAAATGTAACACCCCGGGAAGAGTGAGTGCAGCACTGTTTCCTAACTGGTGTGCCATGAGGATGATGAGCAGGGCATTTTGAGGAAGCCTGTCTGTTTCAAGCTGCTGAAATAGCATTTTAATATCCCTGCTTTTTAATTTAAAAACAAAGAGGTAGTTACTTCTATCGGTGCATTTATTTAAGTTTTGCTAGGTTCTAAGGAAACATTAGCAGTACAACAACATACCTGTGTACACTCTCACAAATGCTTTTATTGAGGAAAATCAGCCATTACATCTGCAAGACAATTAGACAGTCTTATATAACAAGTTTAAGTTTAATAAAATCAAAGGAAAAGTAGCACGGCAGATATATCATATCATAACATGTACCAATACCCAAATGCATTTTAACACACTGCCATTAGACCTACTCATCCAAGGTGCTGTAATTGTTGTGCTTCATAAAACTTGCATAGTTATCGAGATATTGATATGTGCACTCATGATCTGGTTTGACCGCTGATGTGCCTGATCACAAAACAGGCCGAAAAGATGAGGTTGTGAATAGGTTTAACAGTCCTGTGCTTCAGCTCAGTCACAGGGGGCATCAAGTCAGTGTACTCCTAGTGTCAGTCCCAAGCCTGGATAAATGAAGAGGGTTGCATCAGGAAGGGTAGCTAGCCAATCAAACAAATGGAAAAATGTGGTCTGAGGCCAGGTTGACATTGACTACCATTGGCCAACAGGGTGCCCGTGGAAACTGAGCAATTGTTGGCTAAAGACTGAGAATAAAGAAAGGGGAAATCCATTTAGGAGGCAGTGAGAGAGAAGGAAAGGCAGGAATTTAAAGGTGATAGTATGAACTTCAAATGTAGGGACACAGACTGGTAAAGACAGGGAAGGAAAGAGTGTGGCAATGAAAAAGTGGGATAGTTGGGGAGATTAATATAGTAGACAGGAGTACTGGGAGGATATACGTGAGGACAGAGAAGTAGTGTTGAATTGTGTGGTCAGAGTGAAATATGGAAGGTGGACTGGGTGTTGCATTACATTAAAGATCTGCTCTGAGCCTTTTGTTATTTGCCGTGGTGATCGACTACTTGATGGAGATCAGGCAGGAGTCTCTGTGGACAATGGTGTTCAGAAATGACATTGTGATCTGTAATGAGAGTAGGGAGCTGGTAGATGAGAACCTGGATGTTTAGATGAGTCAAGATGACTTTAATAGCTGAGGTCAAGAGAGGTGAAAAACAGAGTGCAGGTATGGTGGAGTGAGTGTCACGACTGAGGGGTGATTTGTGAACCAAGGATAGCAGCAAGTGTGAAAGTGAAGGTTTACAAGATGAGACCTGCTATGATGTGTGGTTTCTGGTGACCCCTACAAGGGAACAGCTGAAAGAAGAAGATCCATTCTGCATGCTTTATCTTTGTAGAGGGTCTGTTTTTGTAGCAGGCTGTGAATAAGAAGATGTGATAGGGGATAACTGATGTTAGAATGCAAAACTAAGATTGCATTTTTTTTAGGCTTTATGTGTTCTGGGAATTATAAGTAAGAAAAACATTAAGGAAATAATCCACTCTTAATTTTGATGCTCCAAGTAAATCTAATTTAACCACAAATTAAATGTACACTAGTATCTTTAGGAGGAAGGATGTAATGTGAGGAGATTTTTATTAAATGTTGTATACAAACAGTTCATTACAGGCTACCACAGCGGCCACTACAGATTGTTGTATGCATTTATTGGCATATTTATTTGTTTAAAAATTATTTTATTTTCAAAGATATGTGAGAGAGGGAAGGGGACCCACAGAGATTGCTTATGTCTATGACCCAGAGTGTTGTGCTACATCCTTTATGAGAGGATGACAGAGTCAGGCCTGATATGTGGCTTCTGAGAGGTCCTTCAACTCATTCAGCTTCAGAACAGACTCGAGTGACCCTGTTGTTCACCACTGAATACGCTTATATGCAAGTTATTCCGTATCCCAAAAAGTTAATTCTGTTCATCTGGATGTAGCATTTTCAGTGGAAAAAAATGTTTCGTCACTCATCCAAGTCTCCAATGACTGCAGGTTTCCCCAACCTTTTAAACAGTACCTCTGCACTGTACTTTAAGTACAAATATAAGTATATACTGCACACTTGCACTGTTTCATTGAAACCAGCACCACTGAATGAACAATGGGCTGTGAAGTCAGTTTCTTGATCATTGTTATGCAAATTGTCATGACCATTGACCAACAACCACTGATCAAAGACCATTGGTCAATCAATGGTCAATGATCAATAGACCATTCACAGAGAGTTGGGGAATGGCTGCACATCACAGCATTGTAAGATAGTGACGGATGTACCGTCAGGTACCCTCCTCGATTCAGAGATGGTCTTTCCCTTTTCATCTAAATGGCCTCCTTGACTCCGCGCTCAAACCAGCGTTCCTCCCTGTCCAGGATGTGTACATTCTCATCATTGAAAGAATGTCCACTGGCCTGTAGGTGTAAATAGACTGTAGAGTCCTGGCCTGATGAGTTAGCTCTTCTGTGTTGTGCCATCTGCTTTGCCAGACATTTGTTTGGTTTCCCCAATATATAAATCATGGCAATCCTCTTTGCACTTAACAGCGTAGACTATATTACTCTGTTTGCATCTGGGGACTGGATCCTTGGGGTGGATCAATACGTTTTGGGGTTTGAAAGCCACGGAGACATGGCGTTTAACGAAACCTGCACTCAGCTGAGACTGAAGAAGTCACTTGTGTGAGTGATGAAATGCTTCTCCCAATGAAAATGCTTCATACGAGATAAACAAAATCAACTTTTTGGGATTTCCTTACCTGAATGATTGAGCACACTTAGACAAGTTATTTCCACGTTGCTGGCTTATTAGACCCAACCCTGTAATAAAATTATACAAAGATGTTATAAAGGACAGCTGCTTCTCTGTGAGTGTAGCTGGTCAGAAAAGATGCAAATAGGTAAAAATCTCTGAGCGATTGATAAGAAATAATGACTGTTTCAACCTACTAAACTAGCAATGATGTATCCCTATGTCACTCGGAGAAAGAGCTAGACAATCCCAACACACTTAACGAGCAGATGTGCATATAAATAGAACAATTTCTACAGAAATTTAGGCTCTCAAAGAAAAATACTGTAGAAAACCTGGTAACTCGTCTACAGGAGTCATAGCAGGTTGTGCTTATAACTGTGTGTGTGTTTGGTGCGCTGAAACGATGATCCGAAATGGTGAAAATATCTCTAAGAAAGTGAATAAAAATACGCAAGTGACGACAAGGAGAACGGATGGACGGATGATTCATGGTGGTCATTTATTGAAAAATCATCTAAAATCATTTGGATCACTTTAACCCCTACCAACTATGATCCTTCATCACAGCTTGTCTTGCTTCTTTTAAGCTAAAGTAAGAGACCATAGTATAAAACAAAATAACAGGGTGGATTTCCCCTTAAATATTTGCCTGAAGCGATACGCTTCATTGCTCACAAAACATGCAGTGCACTGTGCGCAATGAAACGATGCGTATGTTTCGGTAAACAGGTCAGACAAGGTCAGCTGTTCACATAGCTGGGGTCTGCTGAGGCTTGTTTCACTTGAGGTCAAACGGGGTGAAGTAAAAATGTAGCTTTTTTTGTATACCCAGAATGAAATGTGCATGAGAGGTTTTGGCAATTGTTTTAATTTGGTAATTGTTTAATGCATCTCCCCATCTATGTCTGTCACTCAGTCTCACACGTACACAAAAATATCTGGGACGTGAAGTACCTGATGTTTGCTTTCCAAGCTGCTGCAGGGAAATAGTTTGCAACTGTCAAGACTTGTTCTTCTAAAGCTTATGTTAAAACCGCACCAGTGCGAACTGATGAGCATAATTATAGCCATATAAGTGTCTGTGGTTCTTTATGAATGCACTGACTTAGAGGGAAAAACGGGGGCAGCTTAAAAACAAGATCTAAAAGCGAGAAGAAGTCAAAAAATAGACACACGCGTATACAGATGCCACTTGTCACATGTCCTCCCCGCCCACATGTGTAGGATGTCCAAGAAGAGAAGTGATGGGTCAGATGTGTGACATGACTGCTGGGCCTCATCTTTCAACACACGGTCACACACACTCCAGCTCTCTATACCGGTGCCAGCAAAGATAAAACACTGTTTTTTCCCTTTTAAGCATGAGTTATCAAGTGAGTAGAGAACAGGCTGTATGTTCTATCTAGAGAGTCAGTGTTACTGTGTGGTGATTCATGACTCAGAAATGTTACATCTGCTCAGACGTGGGAGTAACATTACATATATGACTTGTGCAAGTGAGTGCATACTGTATGCTGCATTCTCAAGGTTTACCTTCAAAACTGACCTCTTTTTGTGGCTAATATTTTCAAGCATTCTTCCTTTAGCGCTTCACCATTCACTTCAAAAGCCCCGCTTTCAAACACTGACAATAATTAAAACACACATCCATGGCATAAGTGTGTGACACTATAATAAAGAGTATATTTGCTTTCATTAAGTGTGCATCAAATATTTTGGGACACAAAACACAGGGTAGTGTGTCCTTATCACCACCCACATAAGCTGTCACACCTTGTCACTTAGTGGGTTCCTGGTAATTATGACATTTGGGGAAAATCCATAATCTGTGTTAGGTTTACTTGACTTTTCAATTATTGTATCGTCTGAGTTTGGAAGTTGTCTGTGTCCTTGTCCTGGATGTCTTTCTTCTAAGTTGCTGTCCCATTTTGTTTGTACAAGATCTCGCAAAAGTTCATCTTCCTTTTTTTTCTCCTCTCATGTCCCTTGTGGTAATCCGTATGTTCATAAATAAAGTACAAAGAAAAAAAAAATAAAGGTAGTTTACAATAAAAAAAAACAAGGTTCTCAGATCATGCCCTGCTACCAGTGTAGAATCACGCATAATTTCATTTTTGCGTTGTTGCAAAGAACCAACAAACGTTGCAAAATTGCAAACTTGCACTTTGTCAACTTCATTTGTAATCAAAGAGAGAGAGAAAGAGAGAGAGGTAAGTTATTAGTAAAATAGCAGGAGAACACACTTCTGTTTCACAAAGGTTAAACATTAAACATCACAGCGATTGTGCTTAGACCACAGGCAGTCAGCCAGTATACAAATTACATATTATCACTCATGTATTACTGCACAGGAATACTAAAAAGAACAAACATTGATCAAATGTAAATATTTATTTGGGTATTTAGTTAAAAGGTAAAAGATGTCAGTGCTATAAAGCACACTGTCAACAGCCCAAGCTGCAGCTTTTTGCTGTCACGTCTCCCTCAGTGTTTATCTTTTAATCTTTTCTAATGATCCCAGTGCAAATACAATTTTTGGATGTTTATTGGGGTAAACTCAAAATACATCCACATCCCCGGAGATCCACCTTTAACCCGAGCTGCTTCACAGGACTAGGGGCAGTAACCTCAGTCTCCAGGGGGTTTACTCCTTTCTAATGACGTGGGAAGATTGTGTGGGATGGTGTGATAATAGCTGGACTTTCTCTGGACCAAACACCCAAGAAGTTCAAGCCATTTTTGGTGTTTGGCTTTCCTCTCTTTATTGGCAGTCTCATGATTCCACTGTCTTATTTTTTTTTATTAATTTATTTAAATAAGAACTGGCATTAAGTAAAGACAAATCAGGGCTTGCCACTCAGACATTCATCGCCTTATTTAGAACTAAGAGGATCTTCAAGTTGTATTGGGCATCTCCAACTCTTGGCAAACTCTAAAATGTTAGAGCATAGCATTCATAGTCATAAACCGCAACAGTAAAATAAACAATATAAGACAGATCTGCACTTGTACAAGAGAAACAGAGTATGCGATCCTCACTGAGACATAAAATGATAATTAATTTTCTCTGCTGTACTCATGAAAATCTACCCTATGCTCTCTGGGGGTTACGGTGTAAATGCATTTCTGCAGCCAATCTGTTCTTATGATAAATCTGTATTCATTAGACCTCCGGGAAAGTCCACACTAAAAAGGAAAAAGGTTTTGTCACATGACCCGACTTACACTTGCCTCAACTCCCTAAAGTGGACCTGAGTTCATGATGGGGAAGAGAAAAAAGGATGGGAGCATGGGGGCTGTGGTGGGTGGTGATCTCGGTGCTTATGCCTCCCTGGGGAACGCAAAAATTTGTATGGTTTTCCCAGGCTGGGACAAAGCTCCTTTTTAGTGTTTTCTTTTTCTAGTACCAGCATTTCTATGCTACATCTACTGCCATGGTAGTTTATTCAAGTTGAATGATTTCAACCTATGAGCTTGTTGTCGCTCTGTGCACATCAGTCTTATAAATTCAGTTTTGCTCCAGTTCAGGTGCAGGTGAGAGCTGGCGTGTAAAAGATCCCCCCAAAAATGCCTAAACATAAGGTAACGATTTACAAAATCCTAATGACTAAAACAGTCAAATAAAAAGGAAGGAAAATGTATTTGCTAAACTAAACTAACCTTTTATATACTTTTACATTTACTAGAGCAGTTAGTAGCTGCCGAGTGTAGCGGCTTGTTGCAGCTGACCCGAATGCCTTCCCTCAAATAGTTAATGATTTGTAATTTTTTGCATTTTAGTTTGGACTCTGCTCTCATAGTCCATTTACTTTTTCAGCCATTCTGTTGGACATTCGCAGCGTGTTTTAGATTATTTTTTAGATTATTATTCTATAGCGTGACCAAATTTCAGCCAAGCTTTAGCCATTGGACTGATTGCCTCACATTTGACTCTGGTTATATGTTGTATGGTTCATGGCTCGATGACATCAAAGTGTCTAGGTTCTGGGGCTGCAAAACAAGTCCACAATCATCACCCCTGACACCATCGTGCTTGACAGTTGGTATAAGGTGTATGTGCAAATATGCCCTGTTTGCTGTTTACCAAATCTCTTGGCCAGACAGAGCCACTTTGGTTGGTTGGTTCAAAGGACATTGTTCCATAAGTCTTGTAATCTATTCAGAAGAAACTTCGCCAATCTAAACTCTATTTCCATTTTTTTTTTTCTTTAGAAAGAAGAAGCTTTCCCTTGGCAACATTTCCAGACAAACCATATTTGTCCATTCTTTTCCAAATTTTCCTGTTATTTACTTAAGCAATAAACAGGCTAATTGAGATCTGTAGAGTCTCAGATGTAGTTTTTTGCAGTCTCTCTTAGTCTGACCTTGGGGTGATTTCACGGGAACAACCACTTCTTGGAAAATTGCAGCATTTCATTAACACATACCCAATGCTTCAGACTAGCCGATTTTCAATACCTGTGGTTTCATAGAGGTGTTCATACTTGCCCATGATAGGTAATTCAAGTGCTTTTGATTAGCAACACTTGACTGATATTTACCCTCCTAATTCCCATGGAAGCACTAACGGTGCGTACACACCGAACGCGATAGACACGACCAGAGCTTCAGGTTTGCATGTAAAGTCAATGGAGGAGCGAGATGAAGCGCGACTGGGGATCCCGTGAAATTTCAGAAGCAGATTTGCGTCGCGAAAATGCTTTTCTGCCTGATTCGCACAATTCGTGACAGGTGTGATGGAAAATACGCGCAGCAGTTTGTGTGGTGCATTTTGTGCATTCACACGTATCACATCTACCTTTCGAGTTGGAAAAATCTGAAATCGAGAGTCAAGTCGTGCCACGACAACCAACCAAGAGCCTGGTGACGTGATGCTCTGACCTAGTTCAAAGGGGCAGGTCCAGCCAAAGCCATTCATTTTTCATTCAATACGGAGGAAAGGCTCATCAACGCAGTAGCCAACCACCCTGTACCATGTCATATATACATAATAATAATAATGTATACTTTATTGATCCCCGTGGGGAAATTACTTTTGGTTTTTCTGCATTTGACCCATTCACTCAGTGAAGCAGTGGGCAGCCCAGCCACTAAGCAGGC
>VUQR01015508.1:5586-19118 GCA_015108515.1 Hemichromis elongatus | reverse complement strand
TAAAATTCTAATCAGACTGTCTGCATCACAAATGACTCCATCCTGTGAAATCTTTGACTCACCTCTCCAGTAGAGGTCTCTCCCCTCTCACCCTCCTTGCTCCTCTGCCCTTGCTCCTACAGGTTAATAGGGAGGGAGGAGTGATTATTATTATTTCCACTTTTGATAACCATACCTGAATGAGCTCAGCTCGATTTTTCAGAGCTAAAACGAGTGACAGAAATTAACATTATGCTAACAGTTTAACTTAGTGCACTAGCCAGGTTTTTATTGCACAGGCAAGTTGAATTCACTCCCACCTATGGGCAATTTGGATTTTTCAATTAACCTATCCCCACAAAGTGCACGTGGGAGGAAGCCGGAGTACCCGGAGAACCACGGGGAGAACATGCAAACTCCACACATAAAGACCCCGGCCTGATGGTGGAATTGAACTCAGGACCTTCTTGCTGTGAGGCAGCAGTGCCTGCATCTTTATATTGAATTTGTCTGCAAGTTCTATAAAAAAATCGAATAAGTTAAAAAAAAACAAAAAAAACCACCAAATTATTTAGGGGGGCTTAAGAATATTTTAGGGAGGCTTCAGCACCCCTAAAATAGGCCTAACGACGCCACTGGTGTTTTGGTTTTTTTTCCCTAAATCTTTTGACTTAACCTTGTGATGTTTTTTATTGTTTTATTGAGGAATAGATTTACAGGTAATGTACTTACCCTGTTTAACAGAAATATTTTTTAGATATATACATGTGACCTCAAAGTTATAGAAGAGTTATATGTTTAGAAGCAGTTGTATTGTATTTTGTATTCAAGTTACTAAATAAGAATATTATTAACATGAAACTTTACTGCTTTTAACTTTACTGGAGACTATGTTTTTAAATATACAATCACTTTGAAACCTATGAGATTATATATTAGCCAGTAATCTAATGAGATTCTGTGATATGTTTAGTTTTATTGTCTTAAAGCATTTACTACTTTTTCCATTTGAATGTTGTACGGTTTAATAAGAGTACATTTCATTCAATGAAACATAAATTGTGTGGTGTTTTGGGTTTTTTTCCCTGCTCAGCTGTTTGGTTAATCTTGTCTTATGAGAGAAATCTACCCATATCAGTGCAGCTGAGTTTCTTTATACAACGTATGTTTCTAGTAAATACTTGATACAGATGACATTTTCATTTCAAATCAAACTAAACTAAAAGATAACCCATAAAAATATACAAACACAAGACACAAAAGGAACAAACATATTTTTATGTTTAAATACAATGTGATATCATGAGAAATATGGTGACGCTTCAGCTTATGTCTGGTCACTTGTCATTGTCATTTACAGTGTTGTGTGTCCAAATGGTGTTCCCAATGTCCTGTTTGGCCAAAGTTTACGTCATGAAAATTTATCTGTAGCAGGATGTATTGTTTAAGCATAACCCAAAGAAACATCCCTGAATTAATAATATAATTTGTATTCGTGCTTTTAACCCTATGTTGCCTCCCAGCTAAATTTTTCCTGTCATACAGTAATTTCCATCAGTATATTTTATAAATCATATGTTTTTAGTGGCTGTTCTGTGAGAAAAAAAAAACTGTTGTTCATCAGCTCAGAAACACATAACTAAGTCAATTAAAAATATTAATAATAAAAATAGCTGAATTAAAATGGTTGAGTAGTGTGTGACATGGTTGTGTGTCAATATCTATGTGTGGGGGTGGGAAATAAAATAAGAATTCCAAAAATAAAGGTGGAGTGTTGTCAAAGCAGCTGATTAAACCTATTATATTCAGGCATTTTCATGGATGCAAATATCAAATTGCACCAGCATGCACCAGGTCAGCTTGCCTGTTGTATCAGACATGGACATCGTCAGAGCTACAATCCCCTATGCATCACAATCATCCTACAATGCTAATTTATGAATAACTTACATTTACAACTTTTATGAATCCAATCTTCTCTATATCATCCATGTTGGCCAATGTGCTTGCAGGATGAAACTCATCTGCTACAGAATAAATCACAAAGGCTAGCTGTACTTCAATATAAAGCACACATTATCACAGATCTTTGAGAAGTGAGAGCAGTACTTCCCATGCCTCATTCAAAATTATACTGTTAAATAAATAATTAAATAATTATAAATTATTTAATTTGTTTAATTAATTACCTGAAGGATTCAAATGAAGTGACAGTTTTATGTTAGTTAGTTGAGTTAGTTTTCAACATTTTGTATTAATTATAATATTTTCATGTACAGCTGTGTAAAAAAAATTGATTTGATTAAAAAACAACAACATGAAATCATATGTTTTTGACATAATGGTCTAAGAGCTTTGAAAAAAGCGTCTGAACTTCTTTAAGTTGTTTGAAGACGTTTCACCTCTCATCCGAGAAGCTGCTTCAGTTCTAGGGTCAAATGGTGGAGAGTCCCATATCTAAGCCCTGTGGGGGTGTCCCCCAAAAGGGACAACGGACCCCCTAGTGATCCTCTACCTAATCACAGGAGCCAAGGTGTGAAAACGGGTGTGGGTCACAATCAGCTAAGGCTACGTCCACACTAGTCCGGATCTTTTGGAAAACAGAGCTTTCCTGGAAAAACGATCCCCGTCCACACTATCGTTTTGAGTCGTTTTTCACACCTTTGCGCGTCCAGTACCGCGCATGCGTGAAATGTTAGACGAGCCGGCCTGCCTGTTGTTTATTTACTTTCCGGCTCTTTAAAACGAGCGGCGAAATGGCGAGACAACGCACCGAATGTGTCAAATGGAATGATAATGAGGTGGAGCTGTTGCTCCGAGTCACAAATGAGTACATATTAATCTTCAACACGGCCACTAAAAACTTATTGCCTGAAACTAAACTGAAACTGAGCAAACAAAACAGCTGCGGTACGATGCCGTCTGACCATCTTAGTTAAAGTGGTCACATGATTGCATCATATGACTAACATACGTCACCGTTTTAATAAAAGCTCCGTTTTTGCCGTGCACACTACGCGAAAACGCTGCGTTTTTAAATTCATGCGTTTTGGAGACCGTTTCCAAAAAGCTCCGTTTTCCCTCCATCTCAGTGTGGACGGGAGGGCGAAACAGAGAAAAAAAGATGCGTTTTCAAATGAAAACGCATTAGTGTGGACGTAGCCTAAGGAAGACTGTGACCCTTCACAAACTTTTTGTCACGTTTTAGGATTCCTGTAATACTAATCCCACCGCTAGATGGCACCGCTGCACAATGTCTTTCATTACTCACCAGGAAGGAGGTCAATTGTACAGTCATATGCTAAATACTAGCAGTATGTTCTTGGTGGACTGTTGTCAGGTCTGGTAGGTAATAATGGTTAGAAAATGACTGTTTAGTGCTGAAGCAGTGATAGGTTATGTGAGTGGTTAAATGGAATGCAGACTTGTTCAGTAAGAATAGAGTCTAAAAGGTTTTGTTCGACTGCAACTAAGGCTTACAGAGAAAATGAGTCATAATTATAACAAAATGTGGCAGGAAAAGTGAAGCTGTAAAGTGCAGTTTGTAATGAGCCACCCACCAGTATCTCCAGCTTTACTGGTGGTCTTGCCTTTTGGGCGCACAAGGCAAGTATCAGTGAAATGACCTGGTTGACCACAGTAAATGCAAACTCTATGCACCTCTACCACTCCTCCCGTGATAGTTGGGCTCGCCCAGTTTACATCAGCTCTGGGTTGTTAACACCTAATGGGCGAGTCCGTTGACAGCTATGACAATTTCTATGACAACAAATGTACACAGGGCACAAGTGTGTTGCTGTATATTGAACTTAGCTACTAAATTAAAAGATGTTGACAACAAACCTATGTTATCTTTAATTTAGAAAAGACTATTGTTTTAAACATACACTTTGAAATCTCACTAGCATGTAACTTATCATGCTCAGGACATTTAGTCTTTTAAGTTCTTTCTCTTGAAAATTTTAAATTGCATTAATTGTGCATTTAAGCATCCAGTATTTTACATGAAAAAATATCATTTAGTAAAATATCAGTGTAATGTGAAAGCTACTAACTCACCCAGTTAGCCTATATCTCCTGCGGATAAGTGCCCATCTCTTCCTACCAAGCAGGATGAGAAGTTCTGCCCTTGCATCAGGAAGTTGCCTGAATTCAAATTTTGGTGAGACCAATGTGGTCACCCAGAGAAATTGTAAATTATGTTTTTTAGAACCACCTGTGTGCTGAACAATTATGTCATGCAAAGCTAATTTATTAAAATATGTAGCATTTTAGGGAAAAGCTTACTTTTTTGTCTATTTGTTTGAAGAGAATTATCTAATGATCATTTTCATTCATGTCAGATGGAGGTCAGGTATGCAATAATGGCTTCTAAAAATACATTAAATTTCTGTGTTATATTATTCTTAAATTGTGTTCTAGGCTTTGGTAGCATTTGTTCATGTAAATACTGTGTCTTCTTGTATACTAAATTAGAAAGAAAGGAGTAATGTATAATGTAATGTATAAAATATGGCATTTGATCCCTTTTCCATGTGTTTCCTCTACACTCAGTTATTCTCAGTTTGATAAAAAAAAAAAAAATTACCAAGCTGGTTTTAAAATTCTGAACCTACTGCTGGAGGACTGAAATATTTGTATGTTATTTGATTGTTTCATGAGTTGTTGAAAAAAATCAGAGATATAAAAATAATTCAATGTGACGATTACAGCCTATGTTAACCAAGAACCCCTTGGTTCTTTAATTTGTGTGTCATTATACTTTTTTGCATTCGTCTGCACTGATTTTATGCAGATAAGAAAAAAATAAATTGGTTGTAAGGCAGTACCAGTTCTTTGGCAACAGTGCATGCTGTAGGTGTTAAAGCTATTGTGCAGCAGTGATTTGAATCATATCTATCTAAAATACTTCAATTTGTTCATGCAAATCCTCTTCACATCCTAAGATTAAGTATGAATTTCCACAGAGTTCAATGCTAGGACCAATTCTGGTTACATTATACATGCTTTCCTTAGGCATTAGAAGGAACAGTATACATTTTCACTGCTATGTAGTAGATATCTGGCTTCATGGAAAGATAATGTTGGATAACACACACGAATTAGTTAAACTGTAGAAATGATCTGGATGCCCTTCACTTTCCTGCTCCTAAATTCAGAAAAAAATAAATAAATGATTGTACTCAGACTTAAAAATCTTAGAAATATGGTATCTAACCAGATGCCTACTCTGGATAGCATCACTGTAAGGCATCTTGGAGTAGTTGAAAACACTTATGTTCCTGTATTGCGCAAGCATGAAATGTAAGACGATTAGCCCTGTGTCATTTCTGTCTGCCGTTTATTTACTTTCCAGCTCTTTAAATTGTCGCGGGAAAATGTCGAGGAAAACCACCGACTTTTTTAAATGGACTAACAATGAGGTGGAGTTGTTGCTGCGAGTAACACAAAAGTACAAATTTGCAAAAGCGAGTTAGAATTTAAGAATTAAAAAAAAAATCTATCTGGAGCATGTACAAACTCATATTAATCTTTAGTAGAGCTGTTAAAACTGAGAGCAAACAAAACAATCGATTTTCCTTGACCAAAAACGCCGCCTCAGTGTCGACGGAAGGCCAAAATGGAGAGAAAACGATGCGTTCTCAAACGAAAATCTATTAGTGTGGACGTGGCCTGCATCGGGTGGGAGTAAGTGTTGAAGGCTTTTGGAAGGGCAACATCGTACAGCATGTTGCCCAGCAGCAACATTGTACCCATCAGGTAAAACATAAACTACATTTGCTTTGCACTGTCCCCACCTGATGATCATGCAATTAACATGCTGTAGAAGCAAAGGCATGCTACACTTCCTAGAGGGCATATGCATGGTGTGCAGACGGTGCCCAACATGATGGGCGCAGCACTGAGTGTTGGGGCCACTTTCTGTCCTAGGCTGCAGGGAGGTTGTGCACCATCCAGATCAACCTGCTTTCATAGAGGAACGGCGAGAAGGAGAGGTGGGACAAAGAGCGGCTGAGGGTGAAAGAAGGCGAGAAGAAGCTCAATTGTAAAGTGCTGGAATACATTGTTTTGTCAAGACCCCTGAGTGCTTTACACATCAAGGTCGATATGCCACCCCAGTACAGATAACCTTTTTCCTGTGGCTAATTGGCACATACGGGGCATCTTCTAACTGCTGAGGGGTTATAAGTACAGCAGAGTGTTGATTGGTTAGCAGGGAGGGCAGGAGTTTAAACTCTGACTTTTTGTTTTCACTCACTGGTGAGGGGAATTGGTACCAACAGAATCAAATAAATTATGTTTAAGCATGTGTGGGGAAAGACAACTATGGTGCATTTTGTTAATTTTTTAACATGAAAATGTAAAAATAAAGATGATTAAATGTCAAACAAAACCTGAGATCTTTGCTTGTTATGGCATTTAGAGCTTTATTGCTACATTCATTTACACACAACCAAGTGTTTTATAAAAAATCTTACTGGCAGCCAAGTTTATTTAAAGTGCTCTCATATTAATTTTCTCAGTTAGTCATACATCTATGGCAGCTAACAATACATGAATGGCAATATAAAAAATAAACACATCAGCAATGGAAAGTACAATTATCTTAACCTAAATGTTATTATTCACCTACTGATTCTGGTTAGAGTTAAACAACTGCAGGGCTTTTAGCTTAATCTTAGCCCTCTCAAGTGTCTAAAGGATGACAGCAAGGACACAGAGGTAGCCAACATTCAGTAGATTAAGTCTGGCTGGCATCCATGATTAAGTATTTTACCTGTGAGTACAGACTGCATTTGTATTAGTTTGACTGTGTAAAGATAAAGAGACCACAGGGATGACAATGAGGTAGAAGTAGTGAAGAGACAGGCAAGTTCATAGTGGAGGGAGCTGTGAGCTGACACTGTAAATTAATTTATTTTACTTTAAACAAATGCCTTGTGTCAGGTGTACCATGGAGGCTCTCAAGAGGGACTTTCCCAGCTAAAGTGAGAGAAGAGGGGGGAAAAAAGATCCCTCAGTCAAGCATACTAAACACAATAGCAAACTCAACCACAGTAAAGACATTTTATAATCAGTATATTTAAAGACAGCAAGGTAAAACAAATAAAAATTCTCAAGTCGAACACGAAACGTTATAATTTCTGGAATATCACAAATAAACTTACAGAGTATGTCACCGATTCTGCTGACAGCTGCTTTGCTCACTTTGTATTCGTTCTGCTGGGATCTGAGATGAGAAGAGTGCATGTGAAATTCTGGCATTAGCATTAAGGACAACTCCTCAACTACTGAAGAAAATGAGCTTAAAACCAAACAGGGTTGTAGGTTTAATTTCATTACTCACCCTCTTAACTTCGTCACCGCCTCCAGTCTCCGCATTGCAGAAAGAACATTTTTCTGTGTGTCAGAAGACAGGACTTCAAAGGTGTGAAGTTCACCTGCAAAACAAAACAACAAACACCCCACAAACCGTAAGTTATCTGCAAGTTACCAGTAGGGATGGGAATTGATAAGAATTTAGCAAGTCATTATTGATTCACACTGGTTCCACTTTGAGAGTCGCGACCATCTCAAATAGCATATCAGTAACATTACATTCATGCAAATAATTACAGTTACAGTTGTGATCACTGTTGGGGTCATTACTCAAAAACAGTAAAGTAAAAAAGTACATAACTACACCCAGTAGAACGACATTTGTTATTCTGCTTGTTACAAGTGATCTTTCTCTTTCTTAGTATTTAGCTAAAACAAAGCTGACAACATAAATCAAAAATAAATACCAGCAGGAAGAGATGTTAAAGT
This sequence comes from Hemichromis elongatus, assembly GCA_015108515.1. Lineage (NCBI taxonomy): Eukaryota > Metazoa > Chordata > Actinopteri > Cichliformes > Cichlidae > Hemichromis > Hemichromis elongatus. The sequence continues at coordinate 11,330 of VUQR01015508.1, read as the reverse complement.
GATCTTCACAGCGATTCTACTCTAGAAACATGAACAGGTAGAAATGGAGGCGGCAGCCTGACTGTTCAGTTTGTTACCTGTTGAAGTTCAGCAGCAACTTCACCACAAATGACGGCTCTGTTTATCATGGCGCTGGGCTGGGGTCAGCATTTACTCAGATTTAACGTCACTCTGGGTTCTTGGCTTGCTTAGTGTTAACATGCTGTCTGCGCAGGTGCTTACAAAGAGCCGAAGTTGTATTAACAGTTTATTCAGATGTTTCTGTTCTGGAGAAGTTTCCACTTTACCATCAAGCTCTCCTCCTTTTTTGCAATAAAAATAAAAGTAATGTCCATATCCACACTGGAGACTGTGCCACTATTTTTCCAGTTCCACACACAAACTAAAATCAGCTGATCATATCGAGTGTGCAAGAATCGATAAACGGGATTGATAAGCAGGTGAGGACTAAAGATTCCAAGTACTTGGGCTACTGGGAACTAGTTCAAAAAATGGTTCTTGATCCCTAGTTACCAGGTGAGAGAGGACTGTAGTGGTCAGAGGTCATTCCATACGTTCAGTTGTACCTGAAAGGATGAGTTTTGTAGCCAGGTTTCGCACATCAGGTAGGAACTGTTCCTCAGTGAACACTTGATCTTCCTCTTTACACAAGTACCTGAAAATCAGCTGGATAATTTAAAAAAACAAAACTGAGTGAATGAAAGAAGCTTTTTTGCTGACAAGTAGTTACTTTGCTAAACAGTGCCAGAAGTGACCTGCTAACCTCTGCAGCATTTTTTAAGCTGACATCACTCAAAGATTGGTATAAAGGTTGGTATATTAATTTCGTCAAATTAAAGTCAGATTAAGGGCAAAACTTAATAAACAGCAAGCTAATACTTTGATGAAATTTAGTCAATAGTAAATTAACAATGTTAACAACTGCTAACAATAAAATGATTGGTAATGTTTTCTCAAATGGCTATTAGTTCAGTTGTAAACCATCTTGACCATAATTTGCATGGTAACTGTAAAGATGTCATTAAATATTTTATTATTTTAACACTTACATTTATAAGTGTTTATAGACTTAGAGATATAAGTCTATAAACATTACACACAAGATTAAAATAAAGTTGTAACTGATGTTTGAAATACCAATTTTAAAGCACATCAGTAGGTCTCATCCTTGGTACCTCTTCAGATTCTGTGATATTAACTGCACCCCCTCTCTAAAGATATTCTTAATATATTTGTGCTGTATGCATACAAACCATGAAGTAGACAAAACTGTATTTGTTTTACTAAATTCAAAAGGTTTTCAACTTCTATAAATCAAGTTTTCAATACAATTTTGGTTTATGGTCATAAAATGGCTTAGAGAAAATATAAAAATTTTAAGATGTTTAAAAGATGAGAGTGCGGCATGTCCTTTCGTCTCATTAGAAACTATGCCATGATTATTAGCCATGAATATTATCTGATAAATGATTATAATAAATCAGTGATTCCTGTTTAATGACATTTCTTAGATTACACTAAAAGGTCCATAATTTCTTGGAATTCTGGATTCAGCTCTGCTCAGAACAACTGGTGTGCATCAGTTGTTCTGAGCAGAACTGAATCCAGAATTCTCCTGCTACAGTTTTCATTTAGAACTTCTATATGTTCTTCACAACAGTCACTCCCCACTAAATACGCTTAATCACAGAGAGAGATGTTTAAGTTAAAAGGACCTGATATGAGTCTATGAAGGGTTGCAGCAGCTTCTGCAGAAAGGATAATACTTCCAGCCCCGTTTCCAACACGGTCACTTCCTGTTGACTGATGTGGACTGCTTCACATTTCTGCAGGAGTGAACATGCCTCTTCAAAGTCCTAAGTGATGGAGAGACAGATATATGCAATATGAGCAACAATAAATATATACCCACAATAATAATCTGTCTCATGGTTAAGCATACAAGTGTGTATGAATATGACAGTAACAAACAACTGAAGTACCATGAGCACAACATTTCTTTGGTCAGCTTTCCCCAAGAATGGGATAAATGAGAGGCTACAGTGACCTTTGCCTTTGACTCAATTAATGCACAGAATAATGCTGATCCCAACAAACATAGCTGTTACCTGCGATTCCCTGCCTGGAATAAAGATAAATTCATTGGAGAAGACATCCCGCAAGAAGCAGAAAAAGCTGAAGAGCTCATCTGTGAACAGAAAAATGGGTCACAGCCAAACAAGATATTTCCATTTATGAGACTGAGAATCTGTAACTGCATCTAACTCTTACCCTTCCGTGTGTTTTTTGTGATGTGGATGGCTGTAGCAAGTATTCCTGGACGCACAAAGACATGCAATGCCTGATTCCTGTAGGAAACCAGCATCAGCACCACTACCGCCATCCTCATCACACCTTCCTCTGGGCTGAGTGGATCTTGCCTCGCAGGGTCTTCATCCTGAACCAGGTAGATACGGTCCTCCTTATGATGGACAATGGAGTGATGAAGAGCCACGGTGGATGACAGGACTTCTGAGTATGGGATGTTTGCTGCAAAATGCAACCTTCACATTATCTTTGGGTTTCAAGTTTGAGGGTCACATGACATTCAGAGTCGTTAGTAGAAGTGTGTGTGTGTGTGTGTTTAAGTGTGCACACGTCCCTGAATGTTCACACACAGGACACCTGTGAAGTGAGACAGTTCAGTGGAGTTCTCTTAGGATAAGTTACTTGAAGTGCATTTATACACTGAACATCTCCTAAGTGATTCTGGACACTTGTGCCAACTTGCATTCACCTAATCTTTATGATCCACACAGGACCAGCTCAAAAGGAGCCTTTGGTGCCCTGAGTTGAGACGCTGTCAGATGTAGCAGCAGGGAAACTACTCACTTACTCTTCTGCATTAACTGTCTGGTGTTCTAGCATAGCAGTATGCTAAGGCCACCTACTGGTTACTGAAGGGAAAGCAAGCCTTATTAAAGGCCCATTATAAGCAAGGCCTATATTGATCTTAACCCTAAGCTTGATGCTGTTGCTTTTCTACACAGTATAATTAAAATAAATTGATATCTTTATAATCTATCTGGCCCACCCACCGGGCCAGTTCAAACGTGCTCCAAAATCCAGCACCAGCTTCCTGAGCCAGAGGGTTTTTTCTGTGACCTGATGCCACTGCAGACCCTCTTCTGTTAAAGTTTTGACTGGATTCTGGAGCAATAGGCAGGCCATCAGAGACCAAGGGCTGATCAAAGAGCCCTCCTCCTGGGTTCGCACAATCAAATGTGCCAGCCAGTTCACACAGTCCTGGGTCGCTGCAGTTGGCCTCTGGGGAAGATCTCTGAACAAAAACGAGACAGATTCTGAAGTTATATACAGGCTGTGTTTTGAGGTTTTCAAGGTTTACAATGACACAAATATTAATTGAAGTTATATTATTATTAAACTTTTGTTGATTTGGTGCATTTTACTACGGAAGCGTAGAGCTGCCACCCAGGCAAAAGAAAAATAGAGCTATATCACGTTGTAATGTATAAAGTTTATTTTTCTAACAATATATTATCATGTTATTACAATATACTTTTCATGTTTTAAACAATATAATATCACATTATTACAACATACATAATTACAATATAATATTTATATTGTGCGAACGTGAACATTTTTGTTATAACGTGATAATTATGTACATTGTAATAATATGATATTATATTGATAATAAAATATATTGTACAAACATGAAAAATATATTGTTAGAGCAATAAACTTTTCACGTTCTTATGTGATATAGCTCTATTTTTCTTTTGCCTGGGTGGCAGCTCTACGCTTCTGTCATTTTAGTTTCATTTTTTATTACTAAACTAAATAAAATAAAAACTTTATAACATTACAATTTTAAAATGTAAAGGTTTTTTTATATTCTTCAGTCAAATTACCTGTATACATTAATAGAGATTACATTCAAAGAATATATAGATGATAAATTACAGTTATTTAGTACTGACTTTGGTTGTTAGATACTCAATATTCATATTTGTACCTACAGCCATGTGTGATAGTGGCAAAAAAAATAGAAAAAAAAGGGAAATCTGTACCTCTGAAGGAGATTATACTCGCTCAAATTTATCTTTCCTTCACACAGCTGTCGGGCAGACAGGGGGCGGCCAAAGTTTACATGCATGCAGCCATAATCTTCCTGCAGGACTCCACTAGCTTTAAACAGTCCCTGCAGGGAAAGAGCCAGGGCAAGAGGCCTGTAGTTTCATATCTTTCAGAACCAAAGATTACATGGGAATTTTTATCAAGTCATAAATGAGGCTGAAACTTACGGTGACGCTTTCTTTTGGTCTGGGGACACCCAACAACTCAAGTGCCAGCAATGACTCCTCCAGCACTCTGTCATAGCTGATACTGATGGGCACCAGGGTAATGTCAAACACCTCACCTTTAAAGTAAGGCTCCAGCACCATGTCCATCATACCTGCAAAAAAGGTGAACAATAAATGTATTAATTATACCTGAAATGACCAGTAAACTTGTTTGATTTTAAACACTTAAAATATCCTAAACTTTCACAGTACAACCCTTCAGTTTAAGACTAAAATAATAGAAAAACATCCCTATACAGGACAATGTGACCTAAACATAAATCATTAACATGATAAAGAGCTCTTTGATTAGGGTCGTGGAGAAGAGCTTTCAAAAAAGCAGACTAGAGAAAATCCATCACATTCATATGCAATTGTAACAGTGTTTATATAGAATGTGATTATTTATATTAATGCACTTGTTATATTAGTTTGCAGTACTAAAACATTGCCAGATTACGAGGGACGAGCCTGAGTGTACTGTGATTAAGCCACCTGTAATATATCAACCTGCCTGACCAGTTCATATTTAGTTCTTATACAAATACCAAATGGCAGCACTAAAAGATAGGAAAGTCTCGTCCATCATTTACTACATAAGGCAGAGTCAAGTTATATTTTTGAACCAGTCAGTTATAGCAAAGTGCAATTAAGCCTAGTTACTCCGTGAAATTAAAGCAAGACAGAAAAAGTCTAAGATGCACAAACTTTGATATCCTGGGTCATACTTAACCCCCCCCCCAAAGAAAAGGTGGTACATTTGGACACTTACCAAGCTTTGGCACCAGGGACTTCAGTGTGCGACTCCTGAAACCTTCTACATAAAACTCAAAAGGAGCATATCCTGTCTACAGAAAACATATTATGCTGTTGGAACCCTTCTTTTGATTGAAGTTGATTACCAAAGATGCATTTCGGAATATGCTGAAAAGTCATCACCTTACCCTGACAATTGTTTGTACGTATTCTGACAGCACCGCCCAGTACAGCTTGTCAGAGCCAATTGCCCGTCGGATAAAGAAAGCTCCAGAACGACGCAGAATCCCTCCAATAATCGTCACGTCCGCAAGACCTTTAAAATGGAGCAGAAGAGACAAAAATTTTAAAATATATTTTTTGTTGCTACACTGTAATCAACTAGATATAATGTAGTATGATTTAAAAAAAAACAAAAACACATTTTGTTGTCTTAATAAAAATAGATACTTGCGAATTCCTGAAGCAATGACAGGTACTGGAATGTCGTAGGTAAACATAATGTAGGAGATAATCAGGAAGTCCACATAACTCCTGTGATTGGGTATCAGGATCACAGGACTATCCTGGATGGCCTGCTGTAGCTGCAGTGACAGAAAAAGTCTAATTTTGCAGAAATCCGTGAAATTACACACTGCA
>VUQR01015507.1:0-26347 GCA_015108515.1 Hemichromis elongatus | reverse complement strand
CACACTCACTCATTCATTGGGTTGGTTTCGCTGAGCTACTTTGAATTAAATACTGAATACGGTGTAAATGGTCAGAATTATTTAATATTGGGCTTCTTGAACCCTTCACTTCAATTTGAAGCAGGACTTAAATTCAAAAGGTTGAGATTAATTTGATGGCTGATGTGCACATAAATCAAGCCATGCAGAATAAGAGTGGCTTCAAAAAGCTATTGAGGAGAACTATGATGAGAATTGTGTTCCATGAGTGCTTACGTAAGACGAGAGAGAATTGCATCCTTTTATTCTGCCAGTGGCACCTTAAGCTTTTGCCTCTGAGCAAATGTCTTTCTGCATTTTCATCACTGTCACAAACACTGCAGATTTCACTTAAGCTTCTGTCTTCCCATTTGACTCATATTCCAAATGTTGTAACAGAAGTCTTTGGTTCTCCAGTGTAACCTTGATCGAGCACTGATGTGCTTGAGATTTATTTAGCTTAGAGTTGAGGTGGAATCCTGCCTGGCAAGGACTGGAATTTTTTAAGGCATTTAAAAGGAGTCTGTCCACAAATGTGTGGCTTCTATTAAAGAAGAACTTGTGTTGTGTTGCGCACAGCTTGACTCTGAGTAACTCTGGCATTAGGGGGTGGGGGGGTGGGGTGGAGGATAGGTTAGATAACCAATGAATGTTCATTATGCCAAGTTTGATACATAAAGGGTTTATATACACTGGTATGTTCTGCCAGCAGGAAATAATGATATGCACGCATATTTAGTCTGAATTGTCAGTGCTTTCATGTTCTTGGCTTTTATATATTGCAAAACTAACTGCCAGCTGGCAGCTAGCAAGTACATATATAGAACCTTAAACAGAAATGTTTAGCTCGCTGTAACTGTCAGCACGGGGAATGATACCTGATTGTCCCTACCATTTACTGCAGCTTTACTTACTGTTATTTTAAAGCAAATAACTGGGATGCGGTTTTGCTAAATTACCACAAAAACAATCCACCACTAGGTGGCGGTATTTTATTTGAAAGCCAGAGATTAGGCTGCTGCAGTGGACCGCATTGTTATCTTTCAACAAGGTTCTGGGCTCAAATGTATTTCTGTAAAATTTCTCCCACAGTGGTGTCCGTATTATCTAAATTGGCTGTGGATGTGAGAATGTAAACAGTAAATGAACTGGTTCTTATAATGCGCTTTTCTACTCATTCTCTCTAAGACCTTGCCTAACTCACACCCACTCACACCAGCACTTTCTTTTTTTTTTCTTTAATGTAAGTGCTTTTTATCTAACATTCACATATGAAGATGAGGTGGAAAGCAAATCTAGGTGTACCTATCCCACATCAGTGTATAACAGGTGGTACAAGCCATGTGACTCTAAATTAGACAAACAGATACACATACTACTGTAAGTGGCTCCAATGAGATTATTTTTTTTCCACACAATCATGAACTACTCAGATGCAGGTTTAACAAGCAGCTTTAAAACCATATATCTAAATCAGTTAGATAGTGACACAAACCACACACTGCATACACAGCACAGCCAAAACTAGCTTTCTACAGACATTACTCAAAGGATATAAACGTAAGTCATCTAAACAGAGGCAGAATCGTTTCAAACGAAGTACATAAATGGCAGTCTGGTTCCAGACAAAGGAACTGAGCTGGACATACCCAGGCACTATATGACCTTATGACCTTCCCTCTCTCCACTGCATTGACAGGGTTATGTTTTCTAACTCTCCTGGTCTCATAATATTTTGGAATATTTAAAATGAAATAATAGTGTAGGACAGGAATGTTGTACTTTAGTTTGGGACAAATAGAAAAAAAACTTCACCTTTTGACTCATGCTAGCACTCTAAATGTATCCCATTTTACAGTCTACAAGTAGTTTAGAAAAAGATGCAATCTAACATTGCCAGATTCTGATATTTTCACTCAGTGCACTACTTAAAGGAGTTTTCCGTCACGAGCATACGTGTAGGCACTAATGATGTGCAGCACTCTGATAGCACATGATGCCAGGAATGTAACTTAACCAGGCAGCCAACTTTCATCAGCGTCTTCAAACATCAACACAGCAGCAGCTATGTGCATGACTGTGGTGGCTGTTGATCATGGTTACTGTCTGAAAACCTTGCTCTTGACAGGTTGCAAAAACAGAACTCCTGATGGACGGTTGCTTGTTATGGTAATTTTGCAAGCACTCAACTCCATCTATAACCCCTCCTCAACAACTGGAAAACGCTATAACGTATCCAGAATAGATTCTTTTGACCATCTTTGTGTATCTGTTTTTGTATTTTTGTTTTTAATGAGGTTTACCTTCATTATCATTGCCATGAGGCTTTCCATCTCGGGAATGAAACATCTGCTGTTTGGGCTTTTTGTTCAGCTGACAATTATACACGCAAAGCTGTTTTGTACAAACATTTATCATGCTAATCCTTTTACCCATGATCGCACATGTATCATTCTCAGTCTATTGGTGCAATAATTTAGTCAGACGCCAAAAATGCCAGTAATAAAATATACCGGTATGTAAGATTTTATTTTGTTTTCTTTCTTTTTTCTTATTTTTTTGTGAATTATTTGTCAATGTTCCATAACTTTACTGTCCGGATGTTTTGTGTGACATTTTTATTGTGAACCACAGCACAATTTGTGACAGACTTTGATAACTGAGGCCTCCATAACAGTAAACTGAGACTTGCGTAAGCAAAAGAATGACAGACTTACAATTGCATCTTTATTTAAATGAGAAAAAGCCCTAATCTGTGATGTGTCCTGGTTTTACTTTATTTTGTGTAAGACAAATGAAGATGTACAATATGCTAGAAATGAGAAACACTTTCTAAATAATTTAATGTAGTTGTATTTTTTGAAGCCATGCTATGATGCTGATCAAGATGCATAAGCAACACGCACACCAAGTGTGTCACACAAAATCAAAGTCAATAAGTGATATTGAATTTTGAGATAGGAAACAATTACTTCTGGAGCCTTTGATAGAACGTATTTTCTTTTGTCAGTTCATAAGCAAAGAGTGTGACCGGCTACATAGCTTATACCCAACACAGCAGGGCAGTATAGGCCAAACTCTCTTTGAAGAGGTTTTTAGTTAAGAGCTTGCATCACTGTCTTCCCTACAGCTTGCTAAGCTAATATTAAATAGTGAATTCCACGAGGAAGTTTACGCTTTTTAGCGCTTGAAAGTCTACTGAGAAGATCAGAAGACAAGGTGGTCTTTAGAAAGTGCAACACACAACAGTTTTCTGACCTTATTTATTCCAATCTGTAGTTTAAGTAATTCAAAATTAAAAATATGACAAAATAATTACTTGCGCTTTCACTTTATTAAATGCACCTTGCTATACTTGGTTGGACATGCGCTTTGCCTTCTTGCCGGCTACTGATCCATGATGCACGTCTCCAGTTCCGTCACATCTGAAAGGTACTGTGTTTCACTGAAATCTGGCGAGTGTGTAGGCCATTTGAATAAACTGAACTGATGATGATGTTCAAGAAAACAGATCTGAACATTATCTGAGTTTGGTGGTATACTGTGGTCTCCTGTGTACGCTGTGTTAGGCTGTGGCATTTAAACAATGCTCATCTGGTACTAAGGTGCCCAAAATGTGCCAAGAATAAATCCCCCACACCATTGTACCACTACCGCCAGTCTGAATCACTGATACAATACAGGATACGTACATGTTTTTTGTTTTTTTGTTTTTTTTGTTAAAAACACTCCCACCAAATTCTGCCGTTATCTAAGTTTTAGCAGAAATTGAAACTCATACGGCTTGGCAACATTTTTCCAATTGTAGCTTCAATTTCCTGTCTTAGATGACACCTGGTACGGTCCTCTGCTGCTATAGCCCATCTGCTTCAAGGTATGCCTTGTTAAGAGATGGTCTTCTGTATGCCATGATTTGGTCATATAGTGCCTGGGTATGATCAGTCGCAGCAGATGGCCCCGCCCCTCCCTGAGCCTGGTTCTGCCGGAGGTTTCTTCCTGTTAAAAGGGAGTTTTTCCTTCCCATCGTTGCCAAAGTGCTTGCTCATAGGGGGTCATATGATTGTTGGGTTTTCTCTGTATGTACTATTGTACAATATAAAGTGCCTTGAGGCGACTGTTGTTGTGATCTGGCGCTATATAAATAAAATTGAATTGAATGATTGTAATGAGTGATTTTTTACTACTTTTTTCCTGTCAGCTTGAAGTAGTCTCTGGTACCAACAAGGTGCTGCTCCCTGCATATTTCTCTTTTCTGGACTCCATTTATCCAGCTTCTTCTGCCTGTCCAGGGCCAGGTCACAGCGGCAGCAGCCTAAGCAGAGAAGCCCAGACCTCCCTCTCCCGAGCCACCTCCTCCAGCTTGTCCGGGGGAACACCAGTGCGTTCCCAGGCCAGCCGAGAGATATAATCTCTCCAGCGTGACCTGGATCTGCCCCGGGGCCTCCTCCCGATGGGACATGCTTGGAACACCTCACCCAGGAGGCGCCCTGGAGGCGTCCTTGTCAGATGCCCGAACCACCTCACCTGGCACCTCTCAATGTGGCGGAGCAGCAGCTCTACTCTGAGCCCCTTCTCACCCTGTCTCTAAGGGAAAGGCTCCTGATCATAGGTGAGGGTAGGGACGTAGATCTACTGCTAGAATGAAAGGTTTGCTTTTACGCTCAGCTCTTTCTTCACCACAGCGTCCTCATCACTGCAGCTGCAGCACCAATCAGTCTGTCGATCTGTCGATCTGTCGATCTCTCGCTCCCGTCACTCGTGGACAAGAACCTGAGATACTTAAACTCTTCCACTTTGGGCAGGAACTCATGGAAAACATAAAAAAACACATGTAGACTGGTTGGGTAAACTCCCATATGCCTCAAGTATCCTTGAGAGGCTAAAGAGCTGGACTATTAAAAGAAATGGTTTGGTGGTAAAGTTCAAGCAGGTTAGCAGTTTCTAACATATTCAAACCAACCTAAGTGTTCAGAGTCAGTAAAATCACATTTTTATCCTCATTTAGATGCTTGACTTGAACTTCAGCAGCCATCTTGAATGTGAATAACCCTAAATGCATTGAGTTGACTATATATTTGTGTCAATGAGCAGCTGGACAGGTGTAAATAATGAAGCAGCCATTCAGTGTACAGAACTCATTTGGAAGCTGAATCACAGTTGAAATGTACAGGGACACTTAGAGGCAGAGCAGAGCTACTGTTAGTTTTAATAGTTACACCTGTGTTTAAACTGATATATGGTAAAGTGAGTGCAACTAAAAGGGCCATTGAAGCTGTGTAATTAACTGCATGAATAACACAAGCAGCAGGTAGGAAATGTTCACCATTATGAGACCAATACAGTTGGTGAAAATAAAAAAAAAAAAATCATGCACAGTAGAGAAAAAACATGGATTAATCCAGTATTGAATTGTGATGTGGTTGTACTGGCTTCATTGATTTGTGACATGTAGCCTGCGCCTCCTTTAGCACTTTGCAGCTGAATTTTAATCGGAAAAATTAGCATCCAGTTTGAAGCTGTTGTTCCTAACCAGAATAGAGTGTATTTCCTCAAGTTGGGGAGTTCAAGTAACTTGGGTTCCTGATACAAACTCATTTCATGAGCTTTATCTGAAGGTTTGAGATAGAGAGAGATAGATGTAGGTTGAGGAACTGTCATTTGGGAGAGTAGAGTAGCAGCAGTAGCTGAGGAAGTGTTAGCGTTTGTCTACAAAGCATCCTGGGAGCAGACAGTGAAGCAGTTTTAGAGAGAAGTTGTTTCCTCTTTACACTAGAGATTTTTTTTTTTTTTTTTTTTAACCTGCAGACTTTTTATTTAACCTGCAGACTTTTAATATAGTGGACTTTTGGCATATGCTCAGTGTCTAGTATTTACTGCCACTGCGCTTCTTATTTGGTATTTTATGATTCAAGGTTTGTACTACAAGGGCATTGTTCTGTCAGGCTTAAACTTTTCTTCCTTTACGTCTTTAAGTAACTCCAATATCCACCTCCACAGAGTTACCACCATGACCTGAAAATGTCATATTATAGGAGAATGTGGACCCAGATGCAGACTCCCGAAACAGAGTTAAATAAACAAACAAAACCAAATGTTTATTCAGGGGAGCAGATAGTCCAAATGGCAATCAGTGACTCCAAACTCCAAAAATCCAAGACAGAAGACATGAGAGAAGAGACAAAGGACTAATGGGTTTAAAAACACAGAGCTATTAAAGAAGACGGAAAAACAGATGGTACAAGACACAGCTAAAACTAATCAAAGACAGGGGAAGCAAAACTGAGAACATGACACAAAAGACAAAAATTACCAAAATAAAACAGGAAGTAACAAAACGCCTAACACAGAAAGTGAGACTTAACAACACAGAACACAGGAGTGTGGGAATGAACTGTAAACAACAACTATTATTATGAATTACAAAAAGGAGACAGAACTAAAACTGAGAATAATATCCTGGTAAAGAAAACAGGAGTAATATGCTAGAATGCAGATACTCAAAATGAGCAGAAAAATGAACAAGCTAAACAGAAATCATACAATATAAATGTAAATAAAATAAAATGTAAATAAAAAACAAAACTTTAATGTCAAACTGAAAAACGCACGGTCAAAACACAGGACATAAAAATGCCCGGTGGCACTGTTGGCCGAGTTTTATTGACTAATCATATTTGAGCTGGCTTTCACTGCATAAACAGTCTCTGTGGAGTGCAAAACCCATAAGCTATCATATGATTTATAATCTGTCCTCATACTGTCCCTCCGCATGTCTTCCTTCACTACCTACCATATCTATACTTTAGCATGTTTGAATAGAAATAGGCTGGCTGAACAGTGTGACAGGATCACCGTGTCAATACCAACAGTGGACGGACTTGATTATGTCAAAATTGTATTATTACTAGGGCTGTCAGTGTTAATCGCGTTAAAAGGGCGTTAACGCAAAACCTGCATTAACGCGGCAAATCTCCAGTAACGAGTTATCGCATATCGCCTTTGTGTGGGGCTGGACGGCGCTAACGCATTAAGCGAGCTTCCCGTGCTAACTCGAATGCGTTACCGCTGCCCAACCCCAAACAAAGGCAATCCACGGTAACTCGTTACCCGAGATTTGCCTCGTTAACACGGGTTTTGCGTTATCGCCCTTTTAACGCGATTAACGCTGACAGCCCTAATTATTACATAACTATGCAATTCTGAAACATTTTTGATTCTGTATAAATTAATGAATAAAAATAGAAAGCAATAGTTTGTAGATATAATAATATCAGGGTCTGAGGCAGGCTGGGAATTCTTCCTCTGATCTATTTCTTTCTCTCTCTGAGTTTCTCTCTTTCTCTAATTTCTCTTAGATGGAGAGGAGAGGGGATTGTCAGCACCTCCACCCACGAGTGGAGCTGACCCTCTTTCAGGTTTGGTCATAAGGAAAGCTGTCACAGATTGGACTATCGTCTTCACTGTGGTGGTAAACTGGCTGTGATTGTTTGACGTTTGCAAGTTTTGCTTATTAACCCTTGTGTCCTGTCTGCTTCCTAGTTACCTTCCTGGATAACCTGCCTCTGGACTGGTACAGCAGCGGCACTCAGGTTTTGTGATTCTCTTTGAAAACATGGACTTACCTGAAACTCACCTGCCTGCCCATTCTCCACTGAAACTCTGTTCTTTTCCAAACTCCAACTTGCCTGCCAAGTGCACTTCTCAAGGTTCAATATTCAGTTTTGGCAAGTAAGATCTCTAAGCTTCAAACTGAGCAACTGCATTCCACTACCTCTTCCTTTCTTCACAGTTCCTCTCTGAACACTACTATTGCAGTTAACCATCACCTGAGAAACCACCTGTCCTTTAATCCCCCAAATCCTGTTGTAAGTGAACCTTACAAACTCTTCTTCTTGCATCTTGATTCTGCTCAGTGGATCGGTTTATTTCAAAATCTTGGGACAAAAACCCATATTTTATTTACAATAGAACATAGAAAACATATCAAATGTTTAAACAGACACAATTTGCTATTTCATGAAAAACATGACCTCATTTTGAATCTGATAGCGGCAACAAAAGTTGGGATGGGAAACAAAAAGGCTGGAAAAGTACTTGACGCAACAAAGAAACAGCCAGAGGAGCATTTTGGAATTGCAATAATCGAGTTACCTGCACATCAGTAACATGATTAGGGATTAAAAACAACATCCTACATAGGCAGTTTCACCAGTCTACAAGTAATACAAAACTAAAAAATAATTAAAGATCTCATGGAATGATGTCTCTGTGTAAAAATTAAAAAAAACTTTGAAGTGCATAATATCAAAAGATTCTAAAATCTCTGTGTGCAAGGCTGCAAATCAATGTACCTGTAATCTTTGAGCGCTGAAGCAGGGCTGCATGATTCTGTCATGGAATACAGTTTGCTGTGCTTTCCACGAATGCAGGTTAAAACTCTTTCATATAGAGAAGCCAAATGTGGACAAGACAACTGCTGTGTTCTCGGAGCCAAGCTCATTCAAAATGGGCTAATTTTATTTTTGGCCAAATGAACCATAATTTTAAAATCATATTTGGAAAATATTGACCCTCTGAGCTAAGGAGAAGAACCATCCAACATGTTAACAGTGCTCACTTAAAAAGCGTGCATCTCTGATGGTATGGGGGTGCATTAATGCCTTGGCAGCTTGCACATCTGGAAAGGTTAAAGCTGAAAGCTGTACATAAGGTGTACAATCAATGTCTTTTAGGGGAGATCTTGCATATTTTAACAAGGCAATGCTAAATTAAATACTAGAACAGATGCTACACAATGATAAGCATGGCCCTGTCCCTTTTTTTCTTACTTTGAGTCATATTATATAAATTTAGAATGACATTTTTTTTTTTTTATCAGTTTAAACATTTAATATCTTTTTATGTTCTATTGTGAATAAAATTTGGGTTTTTAATCATTAGTTGGAATTGGAGGTATAGATTTTGCTCAAGACAATACTTCCCGTGTCTCCAGTGCTTATATTCAACTCTGCAAAATTTAACCTGAAAATGTCTTTACAGAGTCTATTTTATGAAGAGAGAATATTCAATACTTTTAAAAGAAATCTTTCGTTGGCATAACTGAAAACACAACTATCTTCACCTTATTTAAAGGTGGTTCCGTAGAAAAAACTAAAATCAAAATCGAATCTCACAGTACTCTTCCTTCAGACACAGCATGTGAGAGCTGAGTGCTCTACCCCGATGGACCTTATAATGTGATTTCTCACATTATAAAAGCTTATAATGCGTCCTCATATTCACTAAGGTCAGTTTAACACAATAGAGGTTTTCATTTGCTCTGTTTGCTTTCATTAATAGCTTCAGTACTGCACATAATGAGGCCACCTTGAATAGTTTTCAATGCACAGACATTGACTTTGGGTCACTCTCTTCATTTCTAATGCTTTCTATTGGTACAAAAGGCTATTTATAGCTTTTCTCTGTGTTAAAATACAGGCCACCTAGAACCAAAGGAATTATGGAATATTTTTGTCAGTGTGCTGAGAGCTGGTCATACTGTTTGTACGGTCACATATTTGAATGCATTTCTCTTTTTCTTTTCTTTCTTAATGTATTTTTTCTATTTAAATGGAGATCATTGTGATTGTACTGTAGTAGTGGTACCCAAAATTAATTAAAGGCAATGCCAAGAAGATGTTTTATCTCATAGTGATACGTGATTTATGAGTTTCTGATTATTTAACCCAATTCTCCCATCAATGGTATGTGCACATCACCAAATCTATAAAATAATACCTTAAATAATTATTCCTTCCAAGCCATTACCATCTTCCATCTCTAAATCCACTCATCAACAAATAGTTTTATTAATTCAAAGACAAAAAATACTCCTGGCATGACTCTTTTAAACATCTTGAAAAGTAGTTTTACAGCTTAGTTATTTAAAAAAAAACACAATTAAAACTGTTAAACCTCTAACAAAAAGTAAGACATATAACAGTTTTAATTTGTTTTAAGAAGTGGATCATTTGCATTTACGTGGGCACAAAACGTTTTTTCTTTTCAAGAAATGTGTTACAGAATGCTGCAGTTCTGATCTGAGCTAAATTTGTGCTGCGCTGCTTCCAACACATTTTCTGTGCTATTGTTTTCTATCATCCTCCCCCCAGTGCCATCATGCGACAGTGATGGCTGACAGTGACGGATTGACATGGACAGATTAAAAACTGGCTGTTAGACACTTGCTTTCCTCTGCAGTGGAGCATCTATCCAGAGCTCAGTCTTTCTGCCTCCACAGGTTAAAAAGCATCAAACCTCTAATCGACTTCAGTTAGTGCAGGGACATATTCAGACCATGTTTCATCATTAGAAGGCAGAGAGAGATCTGAAAATTAGCTTAATAAAATTAGCTGGATGCAGTTCAGAGCGAGGTCATTCTCAGGCCCCGTGTCACCGGCTGACACTCAGTCGACTAGATGTTCAAAGAGAATCGTGCATTCATTTCACCTCCAGAACTTTTTTCCTATGCAAAAGTGCTGGGAGAATACTCCATGTGAATAAAAATAAAATGAAATAGAACTGTGTGCAGTGGGCACACATGTAGTCTACAGCGAGGAAGCTTTTACAACTTAAAGGATAACAAGCTGTGCCGTTATCAAAAAAATAATAGCCCAAGCTACAGCATGCAGGCATGATTTACATTTGAGGAGTGGTAGAAAAATCAATTAAATGATCATCTTTCTTTGTCTCCGGGAAAAAAAAGTAACCAGAAAAAAGTATGTTGAAAATATACATTCCTACCAGCAAATCAAAGAGAAATGTTGCTGTTGATTTGAAGCGCCAATAAAATACAGAAGATTAAGGGGTTTTTTGTTGTTATTTTCTAACATCTGTGAAAACTTTGGGGAAAACAGAATTGATTAGCTTAGATTGACATTAAGACTAATAGCAAAAACAGCAACATATGGTTAAAATACAAACAAATGAATATTCTCAGTAGTCAGTTAATAATGGCATACTATCTCTGTGGACTTAAATAGTCAGATTCTAGAAATGTGTGAAATAATTTTGATACTGACACATATCAAATTGCACAATAGGCTAATGGATATACTGTTGCTTTGCTTTGTTATGTATTCCAGGCAATGAAAATGTCTATGTGAAGTATCACACAGCACTCTACTCATCAGCAAATGCAAAATCTCCCATGTAGTAAATGACTTTCCTAATATATAGCTTCAAGGCAGACTAGAAGAAATTCTGTTGCTAATTCGAGATGCCTGCCAAGCAGCAAAACAATATGGTGAGACATTTGGCTAAGTATGAGGATAACAGTGAGCCTTGAAAGTGGCCAGCTATTACTAGACACAGTAGCTTCTGGACAGCTTAAGCAACCCTAAGCGGTAAGCATTCCCAGCCAGAAGGGAAAGCTGCGATACTGTACCAGTCAAACAAGACGTTTGGTTGTTTTAGGTAGCTAAGCGGCTGTGAATGTCATTTTGCTGTTCAATGTATTGCCCCAGAATGTTTTGCTACCTGCAAATGTCATGGTTTTCAGGCTGTATGACTGCAAGAGTGACTTACAGGCAGACAGGTATTTTTAAATGACATATTATAGACGTTTATCATTAATTCAACAAAGAAGGAAATGCCACAAGACTTCTGCAACAATGTCCTTTGATGTAACGAGACCAAAGTGCAGATGTTTGGCCATAATGCACAACACCACATTTGGCAGAAACATAACAGACAATACCAACTGTCAGGCACAGTAGTGGAGGGGTGATGACGTGGGTTTGTTTTGCAGCCACAGGACTTCAGATGAAATCAGGTCATGTGACAGGATAAACCTGCTAGCAAATCTGCAATAGAAAGGCTGAAAAAGATCAAAATCAAGGTGTTGCAATGGCACAAAGTCCAGATATAACCTGGTGGTGTGGTGGGACCTTAAGAGAGCTGTGCACAAAGTTTATAAAGTTTAGCTTAAATATGTTTACAGACTGATAAGGAGCACAGGATGTTTTTTTATAATTTACATGATTGCAAATTTTATTATCTATCACATGCTGTGACTTACAGGTTTGGTCTTTTTGACGTGTACGTGTGAGTGTGTCTTGGGGGGGGGTGACCAGTGACTGAAACTGTAGTCTCATGAGTATTTACTGAGGTCACAGATTAAGAAAGCAGTACATTTAGTTACAATCCAGAGAATCTGTCCGAAAATTTACAAATCCCAGCAGCTCGGCAGGGTGGGGGATGATTTTGCACTTGCATAAAATGAAAAACCAAAATAAAACTAAACTGCTTATTTCTTGCTGGCATGGATACACTCATTAAATCTTACAATTAGATTTACAATTAGATTTATTCAAAGCCCCTGCTGGCCATATCACCCAATGCAAATTTAAGGTACTTAATTCATAACTCTTTCAGTGGGTTAAAGAAAGTTTTACGGTGACACCACCAAATGTGGTGATTGATACGCCCGATATCTCCTTCAAGGCAGGTTGAAGGAAACTTTACATACTTTCATGACAACGAATCAATATGCTGGGAGTCTCAGAACAAGATAATGTGGTTTAACCTGTAGAAATTATACAGCTGGAAATTCACTACGATGTTGACAGTTTTGCAGAAAAATAATGTCAAAATTAGTATTTTTATCATAAATGTGCAGCCTTGCAATGGTATGATGTTGAATAGAGGGAAAAGCTTTAAAGATAGGGCTCACAAAACCACCAGATAACTGAACACATAGTTCCATCAAAGCAGGAGACACAGAAAATGTAGTTTCCATTATTTTCAGTGTTTTCAACCATGTAATTCTACACCCACATGCATGCAGACTCTCACATTCTGCCACATTCATCTAGCTTTCTTTTTTTTTTTTAACTCATGCCATTGCTCCTAGCTGATAAATTCAAAAAAAGGCATTCATATGTTCAACTAGCAGAAATGATCATGAGAAATGTGTGAAAGCTTATTTATTCAACTTTTAAATAAAATAAGTCGAGTTGGAAAAAACGTTAATCACAAAATGGCATGGAAGCTGTCTCATATAGCACACATACAGAGCTTCTATTTGTCTAGTTGCTAATGTTTTTCTCTCGCATTTTTTGTCAATGTCATTTAAAACCATGTATCTTCAAATGTTTAAAAAGTTACAGTGTAAGAAATAGTTACAGTGTATGTTTGATAAGAGACGACCCTCATTTGTTTGGACTTTGCTAGAAAGGTCGGGAAAAGATGCAAACATTTATTGAAGCATTGCAAAAATAATGTAACTTGAGTATATAAGAAAAAAAGATTATACAGTTATAACCAGCCTTGAAAATTTGGTAAAAATCTCCTTTTATTCTTTATTCTTCTTCAGTCGGAAATCTTAGAAAAGCTTTCTTACAATTTCTTCAAGTAGTCTTGAAGAAATTGTAAGAAAGTTTTCTTGAAGGATAGTCAAAGCTGTTCTTTGAATTCTCTGTCTGCATCAATAAAAGGTTTGGGCTCTGGGGAGGCCGATTCATGACTGATCATCTATCATTGTGTGTTTTTCTATCCCAGGAAACTTTTATTGGAGATTAAGTATCCGAATTTTAGGACAGGACCACGCCTCCAAACATGCTCCTTCCGGTTCTTATCTACATATGTCCCTCCAGTTCTACAAGCTGTTCATTCTCATTTACGTGCCCCACCCTCCCTCCCCTGTTCAATTCTTTAACTTCTTTACTTCTATTTAGTTCATGGGGATCTACCAGGCCCCTTCGAGGCCTTCCCCAAACCGCAGCTCAATTAATGTCCAAGCCGTTTACTTTTACCTACTAAAACGCTGTCAAACCTAAAATGAAGACGTAGGCCCAGCAAAAGAATTACGTTGTTTGAAATCGTTAACATGCTGGAAAATGAAGCCACTGCCAGTCAGAGACTTCCCAGATGGTACGGCGAGGTTGCTGAAAAAGTGACGGTACTTTTGCAGCCCCAAACAATGACCGAGTCCTTAACATACGGCTGTAGACGCTCACTGATGCACATCTTTTCTTACCTCCGTTGTGCCTACTGACAGTGATTTGATAAAAAAAAGAAAAATTCAACTTTGGATAAAAACTGATTTTTATTCAATCTCTTGTATAACGGGGCATGTTTCAGCCTTTTCTCATTGTTTCCCCTTCTTAAGAATGGCTGCTTGACAACCACCATCCGCTGAAAGCATTTCTCATGAGGCTTCGGTGAACAGTAAATGGATCAACCGAAGCTTCAGATGCATCTCTCAGGTCCTGTGTCAGGTCTTTTTTGGATTTCTTTCCTATTTCCTAAGTACATGATGTTCAGATTCTGTTCATCTACTGTAGATGGTTTGTTAGACCTGCCACTTCTTCTTTTGTTCTCCTCTTATCCAGTTCACTCGAAAGGTTTAAGGATACACAGCATGCCATGCATAGATATTCCAAGTTTTTAGCTTGTTAGTGTATGAATACTAGTTTATGCCTGTCAAACTGTTTTATCTTTGGCATTTGTTATAGATTCCACCAAAGAAATGGGAACAGATGATGTGTTCTTGTAACAGGTTGCTAGCAACAAAGTACCTAAAGATAAAATTGGTGCTTTGCTGAGTTGTCTCTTACGTGTATGCATCAATGATTCATTCCTTGAGTTAGGTGCTTTTTTAAGCTTTAATGAGTAAATAAAAAAATTGAATAATGATAAAAAGAAAAACAAACAAACAAACATTCCTCGGAAAAAGGTCAGATACAAGGACGGGGCTTGTACCTGAAAAACCTTCAGAAAGCCCAGAGAACTATTGCTTAAAACAGCTTACCAGCTTACAAGTTACACAAACGTCTAGCTGCATGAAAGCAAAATATAAAGAAAAGTCATTCAGCAGCTTGAGACTTTCCCTAATCCTGTATCAATTACAAAGAGCTCACTGGGAAGTTTCTCTATGTTGGTTTACCAAAAAAAAAACATATAAAGTAACAAAATGAGGGACCCTAAAGCTTGGTTTAAATCTGTACGAATGTTCAGACACCTACAAATGTGCCATTACACCAACAGTACCTACCTGCAGCTTTTAAGATGCCATACTATTACATACATTACCATCATCCTACTCAAAATAGCAATGAGAATGGGCACACTTGTTAGAGTGCATCAACTTACACAGCCAATGCTTGTTTGTCATTTATCCTCGTGGGCAGTGCATTTTCATTGGTCCTGTAACACCATTAGAGGAAGACTGTGGGATATGTAATGTAGACGTGGTTGAATGGCCATATTACCACACTTGTATATTTTGGATTCTGAGTACCACACTAATGTGACAGTGGGAATACTGATTAGCTCAATCCAGGGTTTTAAGCTTGACATTGATGTTATGCTAATGCAGCACCACTCTCCTGTGCCCAATCACATGGAGCAGTTTCTACCATTAGCCGCCCGTTTCATGTGATCTGTCGATAATGGAGAGCCATTTTATTCAGAGGAAGTGATGCAGGATACCAGGTATAATCATAGCTGTGAAAATTACACCCATTCATCTTTGCCTCTTACGTTTGTCTCTCATAACTGCTCCACATAAAGATGCAGAATTCCCCTGCAGGACATAACATGATGTTTAACAAAAAACGATATATGACCTCGCTATTCTGTACCCAGAACACAAAACAAGATGGATTATGAAACAAGCTCAGGCCTTTGACACATAAATCATCAGTTTGTGTGTTCAATTTTTAAAGTGAAAATGCAGGATTAACCCTGCCCTCACAGGTTTCGGTGGTGGTCTGTCAATATCACAGAGACAAACAACTGTAATCAGCATGACAGAAGCCTCTCTGAGGTAACCAGAATGAGCATCACTGTGATTTTTATTTTAAAAATCAATTTTTCATGCACGCATGAGGCATCAGCTAAACAAACCCAGCGTTTTAATAAAAGTGACGGCCCACCGGCTGGGACACGTTGCGACTTGTATGGACGACTGCATGTGTGTCTCTGTGAAAGTGTCTGATAGTAAATCTGATGTCAACAGTGAAGGGAGCTCTGCTATGAAATCAAGACAAGTAGGTTTGAATTGACTTATTACATCTACATTTACAAACATCTTTCCTAATAATAAATGACAGTGCAAGTATTTATTGTTGTAGTTCAGTAAAATTCTACAAGGGATATAATATTATGTTTGATGCTGTAGCCTTTTCTCTTTTACAGGAAAGCAATTCTACAACACAATAATCACGAGGAAAGAAAAATAAATGAAGCAGCTTTATGAATTTGGTTTTTCTGGGGGGGTTTTTGTCAGAAAAAATAAATGTTGGCTAAGTAGATCAGTAAATAAAACTCCTAATTGGGGTTATCTTTGGAGTGCTTTCTGCTTTGTGCAAAAACAGCAAGTCAGTAGGATTTTAACTAACCTCTAAGATAAACCATCAAAGTTCTCTCCTCTGGCCATTTCCATTGCACTAATATGCTGAACCAAGCAATTGATCTAAATGTCTTAATTACTGTGCAACCTGAGATAATGCTTGCATTAGCATCCTGGAGCAGGGATGCACAAATGCAAACACGCTCACTTATTATGCCTGAATGTTAAAGCAAGGTTAAAACATACCTTAGCTTGAACACCTTTTGTGTATACATGGTGACCGATTATTTTCTGCTTATGTTAGTGACTGATGTGGTTTTATTTACACACGTCCCTTGACGTCTCAGTGCCGTTGACAGCTGTGAGGGTGACTTGTAACGGGCTAGTGAAAAAAGAGCCACTTAGGAAATAGCCTCTCACATCTTATATCCCTCAGGTTGAACTGCTTTCCTTGATAAATGTTGATAATTATGTATACAAGGACTTACGTTTTAATTATAGTTGGAGATTATTTTCAAGTAGAGGAAGGTATCATGAGAAACAACCATTGTTTACCTTTCAAAGTACATACGAAATGTTATGTTACCTGACCTTATTTTTACATTGTGGGCGACACTAGCTGAATAGAAGTACAAGACTTCTGCAGCATCCAAAACTTTAAGGAGGAGATGGGTAAAAAAAACTTTGCGTGGGAGTGTTATAGTTTTTTCTTGTACTAAAAGAAAGATGTTTAGGACACCCTTAAAGCTGATGCTCACACACATTCACTGGTTTACCACAGAGCCTTCTTTAAGAAAGTCTTCCAATAAATGCACGATGAGAAGGCAATAGGATTTGTTTTCCAGAAACTGGTAAGGATCTGTTACATTCAGCGCGTGCTAGATCGGCAAAGTCTGGCAGAATGCGTCTGAAGCATTGCTTCTTTTCCATCACTCTTACAATATAATTAAACTCAGTATAAAGTGCCTATCTCAATTTAAACTGTATGCAGATTATCATATGCTCATTTTCAATTGAGACATTTTAATCAGAATGTGTACTGTTGCAGCATTTAGGAAACTAGAAATTGGGTAATTAAATGTTTACTTTCTATGTAAACTCTGTGGAATACAATGATAACGTAATGAAAATTAAACTCTCCAATAGCTTTATAATTGCTCACGTTGAGCAAAATCAAATGTGCTAGCATAATTTACAATTTTATTTTCTCCTTCTCCGTTGGACGTCCTATCACATTGATTTGTTTAAAAAGGAATCCAGTATTTGGTGGACAGTCAAATGTCAAAAGTAATAACTGAATACTATCCAGGAAACATGGAGCTGACCTGGGACTGTGGTTCTCTCATTTTACTGGGCCTCATCTACTTTAATTTAGTTAAAAATCTTCAGTAAAGGTTTTTTGTGTCTGTGTGTGTCTTAACTGCATCAGACTCAGATCACATGTATGTCTTCTGCACAGGAGACACAAGGCCCAGTGATCCTCAGGGGTTCTCAGTTTTTGCAGCAGACAACAGAAATGGACCCCACTCTTGCCTTTGTGTGTGTGCTGACTAGACTTAGTTCCCTTTTTAAAAGGCATTTTTGTTTCTAGGTATTCTTTCTGGGCAGGATAAACTGAAGGAAAAGCACAAACTGTACGCAAAAGATGGATGTAGCCACCACCACTGCATTATTCACTGAGTGCTAGTAGGAAGCCTAAAGCTGATCTGAATTAGGGGTAGACCTGATGCTGCCGCTCACTAGGTTAGCCTCACTCGTTCAATAATATGAGTCACCCTCTTTCTGAACATTATGTAGCTTTAAGCCATTTTTACACTGGCTTCACTCTTTAGAAACTGTTGTCTTCTGGTCACAACATATCAGCTCAGTCCTAGATGTCTAGTAATGTACCCATGCCATCTCCAGTACACGGACAAGCAGAGTGAAAGTGTTAGTTAGGAGCATGCAGGGAGCAACCATAACTACTGCAGGTCACACAGTATTTGCACCTTTACATCTTGCTGTATTTTCAAGGGTACTGACTGTATAGGCTCTGTGTTACATACACAGACCACTTTGTGTCTTGCACCTGTACTGGGATGGACCCCCTTTGTTTTAACAACTGCCTCATTTCTTCATGCCATAGATTCAATAAGGTGTTACAAACAGAGATTTTGGTCCATGACAGCATTATGTACTTACAGCAGTCAGCAGTGCATTCATGATACAAATCTCCTGCTCCACCAAATCTGAAGGGTGCTCTATTGGAATCAAATCTGGTGTCTGTGTTTGTAAAAAGTAAGCTCATTGTCATGTTCAGGCCACACAGCTTGAGATGGTTTAAGCTTTGTGGCATTGCATGTTATCCTGCTGGAAGCAGCCATCAAAAGATAGTAAACTGGCCATAAAGTGAAGAACATGGTCAGCAAGAACATTCAGGTAGGCCTTCTGCTGCATTTGCACTGTTGTAGCCTATCGAGGTTTGGTGTGTTGTCCATTCAGAGATGCTCTTCTGCATCCCTTTGTTGTAACAAGTGGTTATTTCTGTTATTGTTGCCTTCTTATCAGCTTGAAGCAGTGTTGGCTCCCTTAGACCTTTTCCATCAACAAGGCATTTTTACCCAAAGAACTGCCTCTACTGGATATTTACTAGAGATGGTTGTGTGGAAAAATCCCTGTAGATCAGCAGTTTCTAAAAAAACTCAGACCAACCTGTTGGGCACCAACAACTATACCACAATAAGAGTCACCTAAATCACTTTTCTTACCCCGTTCTGATATGCTGAAGTCCAGCAGGTATGTCTACATGCCATGATGCATTTAGTTGGTGCCATGGAAATAACCTATTAGATTTTTGCATTAACAAGTATCTGTATGATCAGGTGTACCTAATAACAGATAGTGGTACAGTCAAACACCACCTATATATTATAGTTTATATTTTTTATTATAGAGTGTGCTTTACTGATGCAATCCCATTCTCCACACTTGTGTATCAAAGACTTTAGGGCGCATTCCCTCTAAGTGAGCAAAGATTTGAAGGTGTCAACATGTCTAAAAGTAAAATGCATGGGCTCTGATGTAGATGCATGCAATTATAAACCCCGTGATTCTATATATCTGCAGAATTTCTGCAGTGACTTAGCTGGAAATCATATGTAAAATAGTGATGTAATTTATTAATTGTTCTCCATTAGTCTCCACAAAACGTAGACCACACCAAGCACTGATGGTAGAGAGTTGTTCTGTTACTAACAGCAGCATCCGGTTCCTTACTCCATATTTGTATGTTTGTGTAATTTCCATTCGAATCATATGGGCTTCACTTATGTTCATGGCTTCTCTTGATTTTGTCAGTTTGTTAAAAATAAATAAATAGATTAAAAAAATCCGGTTTGAAATATAATGCTACAAACAGAGAGTGATCGACAAATAAAAAAGCTTTTTCGCTCTAATTGCAAAGCTTTGTTTTTAGGTTTGTCGTATTCCTCCTTTTCATGCCATTTTGAGCCTTTATGAATTCATACATTCAAGCACTACAGCTGGGTGCACATGCGACTTCAATTAAGGCTGTGAGTATTTCAGTGATTAGGCCTTAGGGTAGAGGTTGGGGAGGGAACACTGCCATTAGCTGCTTATTAAGCACTGTCTCACTCAGAGTAGAGGCTCACGTCAGACCTAGTTACGTTTTATGTAGTCAATCTTATTAGCATCAATTCATTTTTTAAATTCAGTGCTGGCATCAAGGAGCCTTGTCACACTATAGATTCTAATTCAACACCTGTGAAAAAGTGTTTGTTTTTTTTTCATGAAAAAGAAAATCTGAAAGATTTTCTATTCATTCTTCAAGATTTGGAGTTAAACAAGAGAACAAATTGTTTTGTTTTGTTTTTTAATGCCCTAAGGGATTCAGTATCCTTTTCCAACATGTTTGTGCTGAGATAGTGGTAAAGATCTATCACGCAGTGCAGAAGTTTGCTTGTTTAATGGCAAAATAGTTAGTATATACAGATTCCATCTTTGAATATCTTCTGGGTCTGTTATGTAAGGTTGATTTGATGTTCAAAGACAACTTTGAAGGAAGTGGTAAAAGGTAAAGAAAGTCTAACTACTGCTCTCTTAAATTGCTTTTCAGTGAAGAAAAAACATTTATAAGAACTTTAGTGTTGAAGCACCTCAGCCTCTGACAGTCATTGCCTGTGTTTACAGTTACAGTGACAGTTATTTCCTATTTCCTCTTTTAGATTAAACACATAAACCCTCATTATTTCACATCTACATTCTTTATTAATGATACAGGGTAGTCCCACTGATATCTATTTCAGTACACGTGGAAGCCAAAAAACATGTTTTACTCCCTTTTTCACTGCAACCCACTGACAGCGAAAATATCAGGAAACAGCACCTTCGGTGAAACGCCAGGCCATTTATTATTCTGCTCTCCGGCTGTGACGGGTCTTTTAATTCCATGAGACCTTTCACTTTGCTTGCAATCAGGCCTCCTCGGTGGGCAGTGTTGGCGTTCTTTGTGGGGTTGCTCTGCAGGTGGAGTCAGATTGTTGTCAGCATCAATAGTCTCACACAAAGCCCACCCATAACATATACATGGCCTCTGAGGTCAGAGAGGCACACCCTGGATAAGACGAAATGGAAGCCTCAGCTAGACAGCTGACTCAAGGTCAAGCCTCCATGGAGCTTTAATATTCTTTTTGAAGTCTTTCTACTACTGGCTGTCCAGAAAAATAACTTAATTTCAAGACTGCTTTTTTATTACTTCACTGCATCTTCTGGTTGCATCTAAAAATTAGATTAAGGCACTCCTTGTGTTACATATCTGCACAGATGTTGCACCCATTCCTTATTTTTAAGAAGCCAAGTCTCAGATGAGGAAACAGAATTGTATTTCAAACTGAACAAACGATTAACCTTTATAATCTGTTTACAATCAAAGCCTTATTAAGAACTAATACAGCATGCTTAACAGTGATGGCTCAACCTGATACATTGAGTTAAACATGGTAATGAAGTGAATTTTGATTTCCTTTTAGTCTTCTTATTGCCACGTTAGAGCTTAAAGCGGTAGATTTCCTTTACTGCATTTTTATTTGAGACATCTGACAGTTGATAAAACTGCACAACTAGCCCAACCAGTTCTCTTTGTGCCTGTGGGCTTTCCTCACTCACATCCTTGCAAGAGGTTTGCCATTAAGCCATGCTATAAATAAGCAGTGGTGATTTTATAGCCTGTTGTGCCCCCTTAACACCTTCACCATTGTTTTAGCATTTAGTTAGCTTGTTTGGACACAGCTTTTTTCGGTGAACTTGAAAAAAAAAGTGTTCTGTTGGCTGATTTCCCCCTTCAACTCACTTCCCTATTGGTGTATCACAAAAACACAGGTAAAACATTAGCCTAGAAATAGACCATATTTACTTTGTTAACAATGCCTAGTTAGACCCAGTTGACTTCTTTTAGCCTGCTAGCTATACTAACAAATCGACTGGTGGTGTCTTGATTCTGACTTCCAGCCATGGCTAGCCGACTCAGACACACTAGTTATTCAAGTTTATCTCTTCAATACTTAAGGCACTACTTTCAGCATTTAGCTGTTTAGCATTAAATCATATTTTCTTCGTTCTTCTTTCACTCCGACAATGATAACTCCTCTTTGTTTTCGTTGAGCGGCTTTAATTGTTGTCATAAGGTTTGCTTCAATAGAATCATCATCACCCCTAAAAAAGAGTGAGTGGAGTCAGGCAGGACACCCTTGGGGAACTTGGTTCTCTCCTACCATCTCTACAAAATGTTTACATTACTACTGGTAAAGTTTAAAGTGTTTTAGCCCTATTTGACCCATACTGGTCTTTTTCCCCAATTAGTTGCTTCCCTTGCAACTAGCAACCAGCACCTGTTTAACTAATTATCTGAACTTATTCTGGCAGTTTGTCGGCAAATCAAAAATCGGTAATGGATACAAACTGATCCTTTACCCAAAAAGTTTTCCAAGCCTCCTGGTGCATTCACGAAGTGGTTACCTAGTGCAACATTCATGAAACTAGATGTTGTCACGGTTGGTTGCACTGGTGTATTTTTGCAAAGGACCCAAGAGCATATACTGTAGGAGACGGATCTCAACTTAAACAAAAAGCGAGCCTTTATTTGGGCTGATGAAAAAAAACTACATGAACCCGAAGGCAAAAACAGAAACTGAGAAGCTATGACAACCATGAAACTGTGGCAAAACTATGAAAGCTATGACAAGACTGTTGTGTGGTATAACAGACGACCTGACCATGAGACACAGAAAACAGAGGACTTAAATACATAGGAGGTGATCAGGGGGAAGTGAAAACACATAAGGAAATGAGGGGAAGTCAACCTAATCACAATGGCAAAGACAAACCACCAGACTCTTTCAAAATAAAGCAGGAAACACTGAGAGCATAGCAAAATCAAAGAATAAACTAAAAAACACAAAACACTGTGTCACAGACCCAGTACCTTGATAGATGTAGGAATGTTTTTTTTTCTTTATATCAGCTGCTGTAGTTTATGACTAACTTTGATAACTTCACTGTGTTCACACTCCTTGTTATTACTCTTCACTTTTTTACCTTGATTAGGAGGAGAAAATGTAATTGTACTAGAACCGAGTTTCACTCTGCATAAGGATAAGGAAACCTACAGTAATTAATTTTTCCAAACATCTTTTATCTGCAGCACTAAAGGCTTTTTGTTTTGTTTGTTTTTTTGGTGTTGCAGCTGTTTCTGGCTAATTTTCACCTGGTGTTCTAACAGGTCATTTTTTTTTCTTAAGAATGATAAAAAGAAAACATATTTAAAGTAACATTGTTGATTTGCAGTTATTGTATATTTATATATTCACAAGAGACGAGAAGAAGTTAGGAAAAGAAGGAAAACTTTAATATCGTCAATAAAAATCTCGCCTATTCAAGACAGATTTAATTTGCATCCTTGTCATGAAATACCTGTCATTCAATGAATATTTCCACAAGACTAAGCCTTCCCTTAACTTCCATCAGCATAACAGGCAGTCATTATTATTGATGGCTTGACAGGCACTAAATATCAGCAAAAGGTAAACTGGCAGTTATCTGAAGTGCAGTATTTACTACAATGATGTGTTTGTGAGATGAATCATAATTAGAGGCAGCACTGAAAGCCCCACAGAAAGCAGTGGACGGAAGAATGGAAAGTTTAAAAAGAGATGCGCACAGAGGGAGGGGACACTTACCCCTTAACTCGAAACTATGTGGTCTGTAATTGAAAGGATAGTGAGCAAGTCAGCCCTCAATCCCGGTATCTTCTGTCAAAAGCAGCCACACTACAAAGTCTCCCACGGTTCACTCATGCTCACTTCTTCAGTATCTTTATAACGAGGCTGTCCCTCTCTAATACACATTGGAGCTGTGAAAACAAAGCTCTTATAATTAGATATCGCCAACCCTGATACGATTAAGGTGTGAATGTACCCACATAAGTGTGCCATCACAGAAGCTCTTACCCCCTCCAAGGCTGGAAAAAAAAGTTGCTTTTCTGAATCTTTTTTTAAACCCTCCAATTTAATTTGTGTCACAGAGACCCTTCATACTAACAGGACTACTGAAACTGCAAGTACTGAATGCACAGTATACTTCAGTCTCACTTGTAAAAGGAAGGCTGTACTTTAAACTGCAAGGATGCAGATCTTGCAGTGAGTGAGTGAGTTTCCACAGCATGTCTTTATCCTGTTCTTTTCTTCTCTCACCCCAACCGGTCGCAGCAGATGGCCCCGCCCCTCCCTGAGCCTGGTTCTGCCGGAGGTTTCTTTCTGTTAAAAGGGAGTTTTTCCTTCCCATCGTCACCAAAGTGCTTGCTCATAGGGGGTCATATGATTGTTGGGTTTTCTCTGTATGTACTAAGCGCCTTGAGGCGACTGTTGTTGTGATCTGGCGCTATATAAATAAAATTGAATTGAAATTGAATTGAATTGAGAATTGAGTAGCTTAATCTCATTGTGGATACCTCTATAGGTGCTATATACCAAATTTCTTAATTTGTATCATCTTAAGGTGGACCCAGCACTGTACTTCACATTCAGTCTAAAAAAAAAAGAGCCTTTGAGTAAGTTGGTACTTTTTTTCTTCCTGACTCTTGTGTAATTGTATTTGGTATGTGAAAAAGAAGAAAAAATATGATATTGATTTAAGCATAATGGTAATACAATTATGAACTCTGAATACTTACTGTACATAATGCTTACCTAACACAACAATTCAGGTTCTGGGAGAAGAAAAAAACTGACTTAAACTAGGTTTCAGACTAAGATTAAACTAAGATTTCTTTTAGTTTACAGTACAAGATTATCTACAATATTATCTACAGTACTGTTCAAGGAGCCAGAGTTGCTTGTAATTTTAAAGTGGTGGGGAGCCTTTCTGGAAGTACTTAAACGTTTTTGTTTGGGCGAAGCACATTGCAAATGCAGTTAAAGCACATCTGGGTAGAAATGCACGCGATGGAACCCTATCAGTTATAGACTGATAAGAAAGCAAAACAAGTGCCAACATAAGAAAACAAGCACTTTGGAATGTGAATGTCTTTATCCAAAGACAAGTTTTTTGTTTTGGGGAGTAACTTCCAACTTTCAAGTTCACTTCAACATACGCTACATCAATTTAATTTAAAGTAGAAAAATCCATTTTAAAAATCTTTTCACCAAAATGTATTTATCCATTTAAAGCAGCACACATCCAGCTGACCAAACTCTGGCTCTAACAGTACTGCAAAAAATGAGTTTTACATCTGTACCCATTGTCAACAATGTTGCAGATTTAGCTAAAAGAGAATGTGAGAAAAGAAACATAGTTTTGAATAGATGTTTGAAGTCAGTGTAACACACATTCAGGACTAGCATTCTGGCATATAATGAATCAAACTGTTCTCTACAGCAGCGGGTTTAAAAAAAATAAAGCCAGCCAAATGTTGTGACTCGTGCACTGTAAGAAAGGAATGAATGGCAAATTCGTGCAATGTAAGATCTGTCTATCAGCTTCATCACTGAAGAGTTTGTAAACAGTTTTGGATACCAGCTAATATGCCAGACAGTGAGTTTTATTTACACATTTAAAATGAGTTCCAATCAGGCTAAAAAGGCTTGATTTAAACAGAAACACATATGCCCTTTCAGGCTCATTATTAAATTGGTGGAGTCCTATGATTTTGCTTTAGAAGCTTTCATATTTACAAGCTAAATGGATCCACTATACTGAATTAGAGAGAAGGAAATACTTTAATCTCCTAACACTGTTCAGAATGGTGAATAACATTAGTCAGATTACACTATTCGGGGTATTATGTAGTACCAACAAAAGATAATTGAAAGAAACAAGGCAGTGCTGCAAGTAAACCAAATGAATTCAGAGCAAACAGGGTCTGAACATCAAAACAAAAACTGTAGGTGGTCAGTGTAAAGGAAAGTGTGAGAAAGGCACAAGCCATAAAAGATAGACAGATACGGAAACACATCTGTTTTTTGTGAACACTGATCCACTCCTCTATTTTCAATACTTTTATTGTCTCTGAGCAGGGATGTATCCAGAGGAGGAGCAACGGGTGGCACTGCCCCAGAAACCTGAAATACAATGTGGGCCATTTATATGGATACACCATAATAACATGGGAATTGTTGGTGATACTAAAGTCCTGTTTGTGGCACATTAGTATATGTGAGGGGGCAAACTCCTCAAGATGGGTGGTGACCATGGTGGCCATTTAGAAGTTGGCCATCTTGGATACAACTTTTGTTTTTTCAATAGGAAGAGGGCCATGTGACACATGAAACTTATTGGTAATGTCACAAGAAAAACAATGTTGTGCTTGGTTTCAACGTAACTTTATTCTTTCATGAGTTATTTACAAATTTATCTTTGTTCACTTATAAAATGTGTTCAATGTGCTGCCCATTGTGTTGGATTTTCAATGCAACCCTCTTCTCCCACTCTTCTCCCACTTCAACA
>VUQR01015504.1:11628-21678 GCA_015108515.1 Hemichromis elongatus | reverse complement strand
ATGACCTTGTAGTACCATCTCACCCTATTAGAGCACTTCGCTCTCACACTGCAGGCTTACTTGTTGTTCCTAGAGTATTTAAAAGTAGAATGGGAGGCGGAGCCTTCAGTTTTCAGGCCCCTCTTCTATGGAACCAGCTTCAGTTTGGATTCAGGAGACAGACACTATCTCTACTTTTAAGATTAGGCCTCCAAACTTTCCTTCTTGCCAAATCATATAGTTAGGGCTGGACCAGGTGACCCTGAATCCTCCCTTAGTTATGCTGCAATAGACGTAGGCTGCTGGGGGATTCCCATGATGCATTGAGTGTTTCCTTTTCAGTCACCTTTCTCATTCACTATGTGTTAATAGACCTCTCTGCATTGAATCATACTTGTTATTAATCTCTGGCTCTCTTCCACAGCATGTCTGTTATCCTGTTTTCCTTCTCACACCCCAACCAGTCACCGCAGATGGCCCCGCCCCTCCCTGAGCCTGGTTCTGCCGGAGGTTTCTTCCTGTTAAAAGGGAGTTTTTCCTTCCCACTGTCACCAAAGTGCTTGCTCATAGGGGGTCATTTGATTGTTTTGTCTCTGTGTGTATTATTGTAGGGTCAACCTTACAAAATAAAGAGCCTTAAGACGACTGCTGTTGTGATTTGGCGCTGAGTAAATAAAATCTATACGTCCCTCAAATCTGAATTGAATTGAACCAGTTCAGGTAGTCCCAAAATTTAAAGGTGTTTCTGCATCTGCAAGCATGCTAGGCCATAGGAACTCTTCTGCTGAGAAACTACACTAAAATGCACCAATGACGTATGTGCCCAGGAGTTGAGGAGAGTTAAAACAGGAATGCTTACTTGACCTTGGTGTGTGCATCTGTCTGTGTGTGCAAATAAGTATAATCCCTGCTTTATATTCACTTTTTTTGTATATTTCAATTTTTTTAGCCTTCTATCCATGAAAGATATTTCCCTGCAAATTCTTTTAGTTTAGCCACTCACACCACTTTGGTTTCAACACTTATTCAGACACTCTACTTGTTCACGCTGGACTGATCAAAGTAGGATCTGATAGAAACTTAAACCAACAGTCGACATTTCTGCAATTACTCCAGAGGAAAATCAGGCGTCAGAGCTCTGCTATGTAGAAATCTGTGCAGACACTCAGCGAGACAAAAACACGTCTTTCATATGCAAACCCGCAGAGAGCGGCACAGCCTGATTCAATAAGTGAATGTCTCTTAGTTTCTCTGTGAGCATCTCTCTGTTGTACTTAATTGCTATGTCTTTCGTGGGGTAAACAGAAACAAGCAGCTATATTTTCTGTCATTACACCACATTGTTGGACAACAACACTTCCCGGAGCCATTTTGTGTTTGCCAACAAAAAAATAAAGAGAAAAAGATAGGTGTTTGAATAATTGTTTCCATGGTGATTATTTTTTTTTCTTCAGTGTGCAAGTGTGTGACAGCAGGCAGGACGAGAAGAATTAAGAAAAAAAGAAAAAGAAAAGATGAACGAAAAGCCCAGCAGCCACGTCGGCGGCCGAAAGCAATTTCCTCGTCTAAATTTAGTTATGCAAAGCCTATGGGCATCATCAGCATTTGGTAATTAGTTTTATAATTACTGCTGTTTCCCTCTCCCTCTGTCATTCCATTTTTCTTTACACTGTGACTCGGGAATCAAAACATCTCACACTCGCAGCTGGCCAAATTACCCTCTGTTTATTAAGTGCGAGCATGCGAGGGGAGTGGTTTTAGCCAGCGGATGGAGCGGCGTGTCGGCTGCAGAGCCAAACGGGGCTAAGCCGGGGGCCGGTACGAGTGCCACAGGTTTTTGCAGCGAGAGAACCAAAGCGGCATTTGACAAGTTTATTATGCTGAGAAGTAGGAGCTGCCTCGCGTCTTCCTTTTTATGTTTAAGACGAGATCCGAGGGTAAAAAGCTGCAATGATTACAACTAGATGGGGGGTATTTTGGGGAAAGACATAACAATTATCACCCAGTGTGTGCATGATGTAGTGCAAATAGCAGAGACCCTGAGTTTTATAATGTTTCGATCACACACGCTGCGCTTTAGTTTCGAAGACGAGTTGTGTTGTCTTATTTCAGATATCAGTGGGAAGTTGAGCCTGCTGTTAAATCACGTCTAACCTGAATGCAACAGCTGGAAGGAGATTCAAGTTGCTAGTTTACAGAAAGAAACAATGAGTTGTTAGAGCAAGTCTAATCTGTCAAAACAAATCCACATAATATGCATCTTAAAATGCATACTCTGAAAACTTTGAGTGAAAACCTTAAAAGTTTCAGATTACTATATTTGATCTTCTGAGCTTTAAACCATTCTTAGGCAGCTTTGAAGTTTCAAAAATTAAACCTTTGAAATCCTATCACTGAAAGATCTTGTAGTATATGACATTCATTAAAATGAGCTGAAATGAACTCTGTGATTTCTAATAGATAGCAAAAAATACTAAACTTTTGATTAAAATTTTGTCCACATACAAAAGCAACAATGGGGTGTTGACCTGACAACTGAAAGTTAATGATGTTCACCAGCTTCAATCAATCATGGATCAAAAAACCATTGGCAGCATAAAGTTAGGAGGACCCCGAATTAAGCTTTTCTCAGCTTTGGAGTGAGCAATTGAAATGACTGCTAATAAGAGTGAAGGATACTCATGACTGACACCAAAGTCCCATCATGCAACCTGCATGGATGTCTGATATGCAACTTAAATTTAATTAGACTTTTTTTTCCCAAATGGCTCTGTTTTTTGGTTTTTGTTTTTTTGTTTGTCATTGCAGAAAGTCGAGCTCGTCATTTTGTGGCACACCCAAAATGTGTGTCCACCTTTGTGTTATTTATTGAATTTGTTTATTTGTCATTTTCTGTGACTATGAAGAGACAGAATCATTTTGGAAACATGACAAACTTCTGTAGTATTTTATTTTGTCACATGGACTGTACAGAAGGACAGAAAAATGGAGTACCACCTCAGGTGGAACTATTGATTTCAAGGCAGGTGTACCCCAGTTGCTTTAGGGGGAAGGACTTCCGCCCACTATTCAGATGCAATCTGGAAGGCAAACCGAGTGCACTGTGTCTTCATTGCTCCTGAACTTTACCTGTATTTGCAGGTTAGTAATTGGTAAAAAGACGCTACCACTGTCTGTCACATAGCAAGGTTTCCTCTGCATGCTAAGTTATAAAGGAGTATGATGGTGCTTGTAACACTTTTGAGCAGCCGTGCAGGGATATGCATTAGTCTGAGACAGCAGGATCAAGCTGCGCCGGCCGCTAGCAGAAACGTAACGTAATGTTTTGGTATTGTGGGTCTTCCGCCCCTGAGTATTGTCTTGCAGGAAGGTCATGCGTCTAGATTTATTTTATTTTCATTATGAAGGTCGGCACTCCCGCACACTTTACTGTTTAATACCAAGTTTTTGATACGAAGATGTTTTATTGCTTAAGTATAATTGAGGTTTGGAAAGTATGAAGCTGTTTGATATGTGAGTGTTAATGACATGTAAAACAAACTAAGGAAGTTGCACATGTTATGCAAAAATAAGTTTCATCTTCAGCGTGCTGTAAATGATGTGTGTTTTATTTTGCTTAATTTCAGTATGCAGAACAGGTACATTTGTCCACTTTAATTTTAACCAGATAAGAGTGAGGTTTGCTTGAAATACAGGTGAATACTGCTGTAAAATTCACTGTTGACTTACGGCGGCTTTAATCGCTGAAGCAATGGCGACTGTGTACTTTTGTTTTGTTTACAATGAGAGATCACATGAAGCACACGTCAAATAATGGAAAGTGTGCAGTGATTTATGTTTCTACCTGTGACTTGAGAAAATGGACAGATGTAAACTGTGTAAGGACACTGGGACTGAAAGAGTAATGCACACACATTAATACTGCTCATGTTTGTTGAACCTTGAATAAGAGATGCAATCTGGAAGGCAAACCGAGTGCACTGTGTCTTCATTGCTCCTGAACTTTACCTGTATTTGCAGGGATTTCATCTTTGTTATTGTGGCAACATACTGGGGCCCGTAACAATTTGATTTTGGTTTCCAGTGCACTGTCAGTGTGAATGCTTAAACAACAAGGAAAATCTGTTACTGGTGTGATATTTTAAATTTAGTTTGAACATTCAAAATGTATTTTTTTAATAGATAAAGGTAAAAAGGAAAATCTAATTAAAAGTTAGCTAAAAGTTACCTTTAGTTCGACACTGCTGAACTCCCATACTTGAGGACTACATTTTAAGTCCAAAAAAAAAGACCTTGACTTTTGAATTTCAATGCTGATAATGATTGTGATAACAGCCGCTTTGGCCACTTTGTACAATCCATCTAGTCATTTATAATGTAAAATACTATACACAACTATAAAAGCTATAAATATTCAAAATTTAACTGGGAAGTCTTTTCCTTTTTGGTGTTGAGCTGATTTACCTTTGAATGAATGCAGTTCTGACAGCAGGTACTTGCTAAAAAATCCCAGCCATACAGCAGGCAGTGGACGCCTGTTGGAAACCTTTTAGTGTTTGGGGAACAACTTATCTCTGTACCTTTTTTTTAAATTCTCTCCATCTCTCGGTTTGAAACGAGCTTCATCGCTGACTCACTGTTGGATTGCAGTCTGCAGGCTGGGCTGGGCAGGTGGGAGGGGTTTGATGTGAGTGCTGTGTTTATCCGGGTGTCGGGGTCACTGTGTTCCCTCAGTATAATGGAGGAAGCCATTAGCCCAGCCAGCAGGCCGCATCATAAAAACGTCAGCTGGTACAAAGAGACGAGATGGATCATAAGGAGACGAGACTCCTGCTGCTCTCCCTCTCTGTCTCTCTGCCTCTCTCTCTCAGCCTCACTGATAGCCTCTGTCTCTCTAATTGACTATCTCGTTTATTTTTCTCTCTTTCTCCCCCGTCTTGTCGTTATCCCTCTCATTTTTCTACTCAGGCGCTTTCTTCTGATGCGCCTCTCTCTCCCCCTTGTCTCTCTTTCACTCGCTCTCTCTCTCACTCAGCGCTTAGTGTCTCTCTAAGCAGGAGGTTGATTTTGTATAAAGCAGCAGTCTGGCTGTATGTAATGCTAAGTGGATAGGAACACACACTCACATAAATACACAATGCAGACAATACTTCACAACATGACTTGATATAGAATCATCTCAATCAGATTTAAGCTAGAGCATTTTTTATGGGCTTACACAAATCTTCGTAGAGGGAAGGAAGAAATTTACATGTACATGCGCTGATATTAGCAGAGTTAAATCCTGGACTGCATGTTCTTACTTGTGAATGAGGCCGTGAACGATGGTCAAGTAAAGGTTAATCTTTTTACACAGGCGCGTGGTTGCACCTCTCTATCGCTGCATCCCAGCAGCTGCACCGTCACTTACACAGCAGACAAACCTTGTGAGCAATTTCTTCAGGGAGACACCCTTCATAACCCCAGGATGCATAGCTACAGTGTAATACATTGAACAAGCTGTTTATAGAAGCTGTACACATCATTTTCCACTAACTACCACAGAGGTTAAGGTTGCCATTTTTGTGGCACTACTGTGCTGGGGTAGCAGAATAAGGCCCTGTCCCAAAACGAAGACATTTCTCTACGGTTTGACCTGTCACGGAAACCCAGTTTTGCGGCACGAAAACGGATCTTTTTAAAAACTCCGGCCAAAGTGAAGATCTGCGTTTTCTCCGTTTTCAGCGTTTGCGTGTGGACAGACATAACCGGAGTTTTAGGGTCCGCGACGTCACTTTCTGCGACACCAATGCTGACGTCAGGTTTGCGACCTGTGTTTGCACTACAGCATGGATGCTCTCAGAGCTGCGCTCGCGTTATCAATTGTCCAAGCACTTTTTGCTTGTTTGTTTTTACATGTTTCATGTTTTGTTGAACGTAAGAAGGAAGGCAAAAAGTTAACCTGACTGGATAGGATACGGGGAACTACTGCCACCTACAGGTCTGGCATGTCAACCAATGCGCTTAACAATGCCCTTATGCGGTTACATGTGGACGGAGTGGTTTTTAAAAACGAGGTGGTGTGGACGCAAGTTTTTTCAGGGGCGGATATTCGTGTGGACTAGGCCTAAGACTGAACAAACTCTGCCCTGTGCCGCTCAGTGGATTCGACGAAGGAGATGAGATGGTTTGGGAGCATTTTTAGAAGGTAAAGTGAGTTATCAGGTAATGCTACCAAACTTAGTTAGCGAGCTAAATCTATAAAGGTATAAAGGCCCTTATTAACATTTCTAGGACAAAGAATGTCTCCTTGACATAACTACTCCTGAACAGAGTTATCAATAAATCTATTAGCTTTATGCTAACATTTCAAAGTTCTTAGCCACCAGTTTCTTCCAAACCAGTAATGTGCTAAATTTGTTTTTACTATTGAAAAGGGCTTTCTACACTATAGGGCCACTAAAAAGGTTACAAAGTTGATGTGATTTGACATATTTTATGTTCCAAACTTTTTTTTCTTTATTTTTACATATACGCAGTCTACTGTAAGTGTATTCTTTTAAACACAACTTGAAAAACGCAGTTTTTTCACTACATTAAAGGACCCTGAGCTCATCTTCACCCACCCCCACACACCTGATATTCCTCACGAGCCTCGTGAGCTCATGCACTGAGCCATAACTAGTTTTGTGGATCTTATAAAAAATGCCATAATTTATCTTTTAATAAGAGAGAGAGGGGATATTTACACGGAATGTAAAGCAGCACAGATATGAACAAGGTGTGTTTACAGGGAGCAGGGTGGAGTTCGTATTTATGCGGGTACCTGTGTCTTTTCTTAATATCCTTATGTGTGTATTTGGCAAAATATTGTCAGAATGAAGTATGTGTAAAACTCATGTGTGTGTGAGTGTGTGTTTGGATGAGTGAGTATATTGTTTGTTTGTGAGTGGAGTACAGTGAGTGTGTGTGTCTTGATTTTTCGACTGGCTCATGAAGTGTGGCATTTTGGTATCTGCTGCTCTCTGCATGCATAATGAATAGCCAGGTGTCGAAGGGGGTCACACACAGACGCACACAGACGCACGCACAAACACCAGACTGTCAGACAAAAACAGAGAGGCTCAAAGCGTTTCATACACACTGTTGGACGCACATACTGTACCCACATGTGCAACCACATAAATTCACATATGAACACAACGACCGACATTCACCTACGCACTTAAATAGTGAGCGGTCAATCGTTTTTACCCAGACACACACACATATGCACGCAAACACACACGCACACACAAAATGGGGCTGGGTGTCAGTATGCTCCAAAGGTCACGGTTGTTTGTGTGGAGTCCTGTAGCAGATGTGGAGACTTTTACTGACAGGAAGTCAAAACCTCCAACACTAAACTGTAGAAGAGCAACTGATGGGTCAATTACTGCAAAGGTCAATGGGGGAGGAGGGGAAGGTGTACAGGGGCATGAAGAGCAAGGGTGGAGGAGGATAAGGAAGAGAGGAATGAAGAGGAAGAAGGAAGAGGGAAGGAAGGTGATTTTAGGAAGTGGATGACAGGATGGAGGAAATGGGGATGAAAATAGAAGGAAGTCAAACGGAGGTTAAGAGAGTAAACTTATAAGGAAGAGGAGTGGGAAAGGATTAGGGAAGGAAGAATCAACTGAGGAGGAGAAAGTGAACGAGGACTTACTATAGTCTACAGGTTGTTGGCTTTGTTGAAATATTCTTCTGTGAATAAATAAATAAGGAGGGATAAATAAGGAAGAAACAGGAGAAGACGGAGAGGAAAAGGTAAGGTAGCAGAAAGGTGGTGTGAGGAGAAAAGGGTAAAGACTAAGAAGCAGAAGAAAGAAGGTGATGAAAGGAGGAAGGACAGAACATAAGGTGAGAATAAAAGAAGCGAGAAAGACAATAAACATGGCAAAGGGGAAAGAAGTTAGAAGAAAAAGAGAACGTAACTGGAAAGAAAACAAATGTAAGTTGGGGAAAGGAAATGGAAATGAGAAGAGAATGAAGACATAATGCAAGTCTAAAGATCAAAATCATATGATCAGAAATCATTTATCATTTATAAACGAATAAACGAGAAAAAGAAAGAAAAAAGAAAAAGAGCTCAAGTGACCTCAGCTAGGAAACCAAAATTAGGAAAAAGAAAAGAGAGGAAGATGGAGAAAAATTAGAAACAAGGAGGGAAACACAATAAATGAGGATATTGTCAGTTGGAAAACAGAAAGAGTATCGAGTCATCAGTAGGAATACTACACACACACACACACACACACAGACTCACACATACACAGAACGATCTTCATTACCTGAACCAATGCAGAGCAGCTACACAGAGGCCAAAATCAATAATTCTCTGCTGTACCGAACACTACGAAACACACACATACGCATGCACACACGCACATAGGCTGTAACAAAACAATTACAAAGTAAAAAGTCACATCGGCATGGATGCACAAACACACTCGCACAGTCTTCTGGAGAAGGATATTCATTCATTAGTGTCAGTCAATAGGAGAGAGAGTAAAGACAAGCTAAACACACATACACAACCTTGCAGAGAGAGAGAAGCATATCATGTACTGTATATGTTGTGTGCATGTGTGTGCACAAGAGGGACGGTCTGATTGAATTGCCGTGTGTGTGTATGAAAAAACACAACCTCACTTTGCTCTTGTAGGTTCTTCTTTGCACTTCTATTTAGGTTTTGTGTTTTTGACCTTCACACTGAGGATTTGTTGACCTTGACTTCGTGTCTTTATTTCTAGTAAAATCCACATTCTCAGGTTTGATTTGATCTGTGTAATAATGAGACTGTGCACAGTTTTCTCTGTTGGTTCGATAATTGTGTCCCTTCACTCTCTAGAACGGCCCGTGTGGCCAGTCAGAACGAATATAAATGAACAAAAACAGTCTAGAAATCTAGTTTGGACAGCGTTTCCTGAAATTATCACACATAGGCAATCATAAATATATAATTCTGAACATAAATGAATAAATAATAATAATAATAACATTTCCACAAGAATTAGATTTAGTGTTGTTCATATAGTATTTGTAGCTGCACACACATGTTAAATGTGATTTAGTATGATGCTCACTTTTGCAGGGCTGTGTTACAGGAAATATACAACACACAGTCCTGAGAGCTCCAAAACAATCCAGCACACACACACTTACACACACACACACGTGCACACATTTATCTGGTGTATACGTTTCGGTTCTGTTCATTAAAATGCATGCGCCTCTTCAAAGCGCTGCCGACAATGATGCCATCTGCCGTTGTGCGGAGAGGGCATGTGTGAGCACACACATTAGACGTGCTCATGTGTAGAAACACCCATACGGACACCTTACCTTCATTCACTCACACCCAACTACAGTCTCGCCCCGCGTGTTCTCCAGTTCACAGGTAAATATCCCCGGCTGTACTGTAGTTCTTACAGCACGCACGAACTGTGAAACGCACTGTCGCCCCCAGAAATTTCAGACAATTTGCTTTCATCTTTGGGTCATTCCTACAAGCCCAAATGTCCCCTTTAAAAGCAAACGCTGCTCTTCTCCTTTAAGTGCGTCGCACAAAGGGGCCATTTCAAAGGCAAATTCCACTTAGATTCACAAGTGCTGTGTACACTCTGGTACTCCAGGCAGAAATTCATCAAAGCTTAATGTTCCCTTCACAGAAAAATCACTTAGCGCTGAAGCTAACCGTGTGTGAGTGTGTGTGTGTGTGTGTGTGTGAGAGAGACCCTGGTGCGTTTCTGCAGCTTTTGCAAGTTGTTTGATAGCAGTTTAAAGAGCCACACAGTCACTGCAATGCTGCTAGCTGTAAGCCTGATACGCCTATGTTTGCATGCTCACTTTCTTTTGAATGAAATGTTCGTTTGAAGACACAAAGACGAGGAATCTTTGTGGAAGCGAAATCGGGCAGTAAAGCTGTTGCTATGGTTCGGCTTACTCTAACAGTTTTTTGGTTGAAAAGAGGTAATCTGGGTCAAAGATCAATCAATTAAAAAAATACATTTAGTTATACAAAAAAGTATTTTTTTTTTTTACCTTGAAATGAGA
>VUQR01015504.1:0-11608 GCA_015108515.1 Hemichromis elongatus | reverse complement strand
CTTGAAATGAGACACAATGCCCAAGAGTAATCAAAAATGTAGTGAGAATTAGAAAGACAAAAAAGACTTTAAAAAACGGTGGAAGAGTTGCTCATTTTTTTCCATTTGAATCTGTCTAATATTAGAACACAGGAAAGCTTCTTTAACTCTGAATATGAGATTTTATTACTGAAAAACAAATTTGTGAATGACTTTGCAGGCATTCTCATCTCATAGTTGAAACTCATCTATGAGTGTTTAAAACATTTAAAGCTGGAAATATTGTGAGTAAATTTAAAGAAATGGATGTATCCACAATGACGCCACGCACCAGTTTACAAAGTTATATTGTTGATGTTTTGAGGTGAGAATTTTTTAAATACAAGGTAGGCCCTCCCAAAGGTATACTGAGCTTGATCCTCCTTTTTTATATTAATGAAGAACCAAAACGTACAAAAAAATCATCGTGTTGCATTCAGTATAACTTCAAACCACTGACTGAGACAATAAACACATCAGG
The DNA here is from genome assembly GCA_015108515.1 of Hemichromis elongatus. Taxonomy (NCBI): domain Eukaryota; kingdom Metazoa; phylum Chordata; class Actinopteri; order Cichliformes; family Cichlidae; genus Hemichromis; species Hemichromis elongatus. Next base: position 11,109 of record VUQR01015504.1, on the reverse strand, counting down.
ATGTGTTTACTGAAAGCACAGGTGAGAGCTGACTATACAACTGGAGATATAATACACAGGGTTTTTCCTACATAAAGAACATTTTGGCCCCTAAAAAAGCACTTTTGCCACAATCAGTGAAAAATCACAAGTGCCAAAATAATAACACTTGAAGTAAAATTAAAAAAAACTTTATATCAAACAGTCATTTAACACACAAAGTTAAAGATAACGTCTTCCACATCCAGCAGTCAGGTCTACTCTCATCCACAATATCTAGATTTTACACAGGCGCTGCTTCAGTCAGCTCAGTGGGCAGTGTTTCGCTTTTGCCTGTGGTTCAAATATTACCCTATCAGTGGGTCAAATGTCCAGAATGAAACAAGGATTTATTCTGTCCAGAGTCGGGCTGTACCATTCAACCACTCTCGTGGTGGTTTTTCATATAACACAGGGTTCCCAGCACTCACTTAGAGAGCGGCAAACACCTCTAGATTGTCAAGAGATGTCAAGAGATGTTAGATGTCAAGCTCCACATTTGAGCACCAGTGCAATCCGGACTGGCATTTTCCTGAGGATTACTTTTATTTTCAATAAGCAATGTCACCACTTTGTATTTAGTTTATGCATCATTTGCAGCTAACTGAACTCAAGTCACATCTGTTTGCCAAATTTACAATAAAGCTGTTCTCTCGCAGGTTCAGATTTTCTCGCCAGACAACTGTATCGGTGCAACGCGGTGAGTCAAGCCAGTTTGGAGCCCTGTTCTGTTCACTAAATCAACTATATTCACGCCAATTTGGACAGAAAATCTGAAGTCATGAGTTGTTAAAGCTTCATGTTTATGGCTAGACTGGTGACCTGCAGCCGACAGTTCTTAAATACGTATCCAATGTTGCTTCATCTTTGAAAAACAAAGAAAATAGTGCAAAATAGTGGGACTTATGGCTGCAATGAAGTCTACGCATACAAAGCCTGACCTTTTGTGAAATGCAGTCAATTCTGTTGTTTAGATATGGAGAGATAATGTTTTCTATTAGTAGGAACCAGCTGCCCAGAGGGTAAATAGTTTTTTAATCGTGCGGCTGACTGTGGACATAGTGGTAACCTGTAATTTTATTACCTTGCATATATTTGTATGTCTGAGCTTATTAATTATGATGTGATGTGACTAAGCTCTTCTTAGGCTTTGATCCATCAGAAACAAATAATCAGTGTGTCAGTTGGCAGCAGCTCAGTGGTCTGAGATGTTGGCTTAGCCTCTGCAGGTGATGTGTGGCCTATAAGATACCAAGATTCAAATAATCAACAAGAATAAGAAAAATTATTATTATTGGGCTAGGACATGAACCAATCACATTCCTTAAACAAGCAGTGCTGTCTGCTTTCTTTAAGTGTTTCTTGGTTCTTAATGATTTTTTTTGGTGAGAAATGCACAGAACCACACATCTTTCCGATTTCTAATCTACCTTTAACCGAGGTGTTGGGCGGAGGTCCCTCAATTCGCAGGTTCCACGGTGGGTCTCCCTGGTTGGCGAAATCCCTCATCTTCAGATAGCTGATGGTGAGCCGGATGATGGAGGCCTTGTCCAGCTGGCTGGTGATGGCGCCTGGCAGTGGCAGCATCTTGGCCAGTTCATAAAACTCAAAGTTCTCTTTTCCCCGACGCGACCTTGCTGCGTCCCGTGACTTCTCCTTCCTCAGAGCCTGCAGCCTGTAAGGAGTAAAAAATACAAAGAGTTGTATGAAATCTGATCACACAAAAGGGTTGTGCAGAATGTGATTCTCAGCAGTCATGCGTTATTGGAATAAAAACATTCATAAACATTCATAAACATTCATAAACATTCATAAAAGGAAAATTATAAACTATTTCCGTAGATACAGGATGGTAACAAATATGGTATGGTTTTAAAATGACCTTCAAATAATGCTTTAACAGATACATAATGACTCAAAGACGCACTGTGTGCCACGGCCAGTTTCACCAACACTCCTTTGAACCTTATTTTGTATTTTGAAGAAAAGCATCACACATATTAATTTCAATTTAATTATATTATATTTCTATTGCACAAAATCACAGTAACAGTCACCTCAAGGCACACTGTAAGGTAAACTCTATAATCATACAGACAAAACCCCAACAATCCAACAACCCTGTATGAGCAAGCGCCTGGTGACAGTGAGAAGGAAAAACTCCCTTTTAACAGGAAGAAACCTCTGGGAGAACCAGGCTCGCTCTTAATGGTTCTAGGTCTAGGCTGTAGGTGTTTGCCTTTTGATATGGCAAATGGAAATAAACTGAACAAACATTAGCATTTGCACATTGTTCTGGGGAAGGAAATCTAAACCACATGAATCTGTCATGTCTTCTTCAGTGAAAGAAAGAAGGAAACGACACCAACAAAGATCACCTCTTTGCTAATCCCGTTTCCTGCCTCTTTCTTTATGTTAAAACTACACTTTAAAACACCTTGCAATCTGTCTCTCTGTTTATTCCATAACTTTCTTTTCATTACTTTTCCTCTATCACTTTCCACCCTATTACTTTATATCAAAGAATGACTCTGTTTATTCTCTCCTTTTCCCCCTCTCTCTCACCCTTCAACAACAACAGTGACGACCATACTTTCCTGCAGCCTCTCATCATCATCGGACGCCGTTATGAATTAACTCGGCAATAAATCAACTGCTAAAAACCTCTGTGGGCTTCCTGCCGGCAACACACACATACGCAGATGCACAAAGACAGGAAGACAGGTGATTAATTTTTGCTGGAGCTAAAAAAAAAAAAGGTGTGATAGAAAAAGTGTAGGAGGATAAAGGGGGAGAGGGGGTGTAAAGAGAGGAAGAGGGATGAGATGGAGGGATAGCGGACAAACACTTTAGAGGAGGAGGAGTTGTTTAGGGCTAGAGATGAAAAATGGATGTCATCTGGCAGAGAATATAATTTTCATACTGTTTGTCATTTATTTATCAGGGGGAACAAATAGTAAATGGAGAGATGAGGCTGACAAAATACACAACTTTTTCAACTTATGTAATCACTCCCATTCTAAAAAGTTGCATTTTATTGATTTTTTAACTTTAGTATTATTTGTTTTAATTCATGACACATTCTGTTTCTAACACTTGAGGTACAGCACAGCACCTTGTGTTGTTGTGGATGTACGCGTCCTAACTTACAGCATAATATAAATACATCGTGAATATTGTCAACTCAAACAGGAGCAAGCTGATGGCCTCATAAAAGAGCTTATCTCAATGCCAGACCCATCAGCTGATGGCTCAGCTGATAGATTTCTACACGTCAAACAGGCAAATGTCACACAGAGAGCAGCATTTAACTTGCCTCGGCCTGCCTGCAGCTGCAAGCTGCTTGGCAACACACCTTTCCCCGAACTCAACCCTACATGGTCATGTATGACTTCATCAATTACATTTTTATCTTTAATGCTTATTCTGTTTCACGCTGCACTTTGCTGATGCTCTCCACACCATCATCTATGGAACCATAAAAGTCAGAAAAGGAGAGGCTGACTGTATATACAGTACTACAGCTTTTGATAAGTCAGCTCTTGATGTATCACAGTTGGCAAAAACCAGTGCTACAGGCACATTGTCACCATTTGTAACTCCAGCTATTAGTCAGAAGAGAAAAAAGGAAAATCCACAAAATGCTTTTCTGAGAAAAAAAATCACTACATTTACTATATTTACGCACACAAATCTGTCCACTGTGTGTATGAAGTCAGCACTGACGGCTGCCGGGAGAGCGAGGTGCAGCCAGGCAGACGGAATTTATTTGTTCCGCAAACTTGGAAAGCATTATGTTGACGGACGACAAATATGTCTTCATGTCTGTCTGCTGTTTGCAGCTGTGACTGTGTAGAATATATCAGTGTGTGTGTGTATGTGTGTGTAAGTGGACAAGGAGGTGTGTTTGACCTTGACTCAAACAGACATATTTATCATGTACTGGCTGAGTAGGTAAATGCAACACTTGTTGTGATCGGGCCATGTGTGTGTGTGTGTGTGTGCATGGAGGTGTTTGGGTCTTATAAACATGAAATGAAACTGTGTCGTAAAGTTCAGCCGGGTGACTTGATGGTGTTTTAAAGAGCTTGTCACGGCAGGCGAGGTGTGCGTGTGTATGTGTGTGTGTCATGTCGTAAAGATCAGCGAGGTGGGTCGATGGCTTTTTAAAGAACTTGTCAGCTGAAAGGAGGAGATATGTGTGTTTCTGTGTGTGTGTGTGTGTGTGTGTGTGTGTGTGTGCATGACTATTTTAAGAGCATGTAGGCAGAGAGCATGCTCGGAGGGTCACTGAATGGCTGAGGTTTAACTTTCAGGTCAACTGGAGGTCAAACTGGCCATCAGTCATGTCACAGGACAAACTGTTGCCAGGCAGATTTACTGTCTGACATAATTGCAGGTGACCATATTATAAGCAGTTTGTGTTGTTAGGATGCTTGGTCCCCAAATTCCATTTCAACCATCAGAAATGACTTATGTAAGTCCTGAAACAATACAAAAGTCTATTTTAACTTCAAAAGCACAAGACGTCCACATCAGAATGTTGGTGTGTCATGGTGGCCAAAAACTTTTGACTTGTATGACCAGAGTCTTGTCTGCAACCATTTTAAAATGTAGCTTCCACTCACTGTTTGGTCAGGTTTATGCATAGAGACTGGTGTTTAAAATAATAAATAATTAAAACATAATTAAATATAATAATTAAAACCTCACTAATACATTTCCATAACTTTAGTTTAGACAGGACATGAAGTGAAACAGCCAGGACACTGGGACACTGGCAGCTCGATTGATTGATTGATCTCCAGCCAGCCCAAATTGCTGCATAGTCCAATACATAACTTTCTCCAACTTATTGTAGGGCAGACTGTTTAGGCTGCTTCCCTCTACAAGTCACTTTCAAACCCCCTGTTTTGGCTATATTCTGTCCTATATATGAAAGGTTGGGGTTTGTGTTCTTTTTAACGCTGACTTGCTTAAAAAGGCTGACACATATTTATGCATGCACCTATCCATCTTCTCTAATGACACAAAAAATACTATACAACCAAATTATAATGGAAAAAATCAACTGTCTAATATGGTTAGACTCGCTAACAACCTGATAATTATGAGCCTTCAGAATCTGTGTTTTCAATCTTCTCACATCTATGTTTGTCAGTTTTCATGCAAATAATAGTCAGAAACATAATTAATGCCTTCAGGGAGTAGAAAAAAATGTACATTTCAGTGAACTGCAGATATTTAAGACCCTAAAAGGCTAAAGCGAGTTGCTCAGAGAAAGCCAAAATATTCTAAGGCTCCAACTGAAAAGAACAAAAGTACAGAAGTTGCTCTAACTGCACGGTTTAAAACATACATACGACCTTTATTTTAGTCCACTTTGCTTTAAGTAATTTTACTTCAATTAAAAGTAAACTGTTATACTACATTTCATTTTTTAAGATGCCGAAAAAAGCTCTGGACAGAGAAAATCTCATAAAGTGCTACTGAAGGTGATTACAAGGTACTTCTGAGCAGTTCTGGCCAGCATGAGACACTCAGACAAAATGTAACATGCAAAAACTAAATAAAATATACTTACCATACTAAATTTTTCTTATTGTGTTGTGTCACTATATTCCTTAGAGACCAAAGTCTGTTTATTTTATGCCTGCAATCACTTGACTGAACAGAAATCCTTTTTTCTTGTTCCATTTATATTTCATAATATAAACTCTACTTAATTTTTCTGCTCTTTCCTGATATCTAAGTATCTGTTTACATGATCAGCTCCTCCATCTGCAGAGGCCAAACTGAGAGGAAGAATATTTCAGCATGCACTTCACAGAAGTAAAATCCACACAGGAATGTCTCTGATGAGATACAGAGAAACACAGCGAGCAATATGAAAATAAAGAGATGAAGGCAGGAGATAAATGATTCAGGAGCGCTGTGCGGTAGACAACAGGGAAATCTGGGGAGGTTTGAGGTCATGCCCATTGATAGCCATCACAGACAACCGATAGAAATCTTTTTCTACATACATAAACACACACACACATACGACGGGTGTAAAGTTTAACACTGTAAAACTGTAAGTTTGGTTCAAAAGGACATTGTATAACAATGTATAACTTTTATTATTTCAAATTGGTTTTAAAACAATAAAGATGCCAGTATTGCAAAAATGCTAAATATCAGTCCTAGTGATCAGCAGGGCATTGGACAGTCCCCACATATCTGATTCGTACTACTTCCTGCTACTGGTTCAGATTGTGGAGGAGGCCAATGTCATTGTTTTTTTATTATTTGTCTTTAAATTGCACTGAGAACATGTTCCTAAATAAAATTGTATTAAATAAAATCACTCCAAACTAGAACATACTGCATTCTGTAATTTTAGAGTTCAGTGTGGATAAGTAGGAGATGAGTGGGGTTTAAAGTGTGATGAGGCCATGCTGGTCCTCTGGACAATATTAGGCTTAGTCTAAGGCATGGGTTGGAAACTCCAGGTGTCCTGCAGGTTTTAGAGATCACCCTGGGTCAACACACCTGAATCAAATGATTCACATGTTGAGGAGGTAATTTAACCATTTAAATCAGTTGTGTTGGATCAAGGACACACCTAAAACCTGCAGGTTTTAGTGAGGCCTGGAGTTCCTCACCCCTTGTCTAAGGCCTTAGTTGAGGACTACAGATTAATGGGTGACCACTTAGCAAACTTGCTGGTTGGCGAGTGCTATACTATACTATATAACATCGCTTTCATCACCAACCGATTGTGACAGTCACTTGTAGTTTTCATGGAAAATGCACTGCAAATGTCTGCAAAAATTGGAGTCTTCCACTCAAACAGCTAGTGACCAAAGCAATGGAAAGACATTTACAGTGCAGCACCTTATTTGTTTTTTTACAACCAGTTTCACACTAGTGACTGCCAGAAACATCCAACCATTTGCCAACCAGTCACTGAACACACATTTTCACAAAGCGACCGCTTACATTAGAGCAGGTAGCGAGCAACCACTCGCTACCGGTTGGAGAATAAACATTTTTCTCTTGTGACCCGGGGTTACCAGGTGATTGCCAACAGGTCTCCAGGCCATGTGTCGCCACTCAGACAATACAGTCAAATCAGCGCCAATATAGGTAGAGAAGAAGTCAAAACCGAAAGCAAAGACTTGACCGATTAATTTTTTTCAACGTTTTTTCCACAAAGTCTTAAACTGTTGCAACATCTCCATCTGTATATCTGTATATCTCTGAGCTGCTGTGCTGGAATATAATTTATATCTTACTCCGAGCTGCAGTGCCCATTCAGCACCAGTTAATAAAAATCAAGAGGCACGCTACCGTTTGAAGTGAGTCAAAACAGCAAAAACAGAGCTGCAAAACAAACTCAGATTACTGACCGGGTCAGAACTGCGGCCATAGTGTTCCCAGTTTTTTCAAATGACACCAAAGTTTGATGTTTTTCAAGCATAAAAAGAAGAGATGTTTAAAAGAAAAAAATATTTGGTTGAACTATTAACTTAAACATCTTAACTGTGAGAAGCAGGGGATGGCAAGCCAAACAGGATTTGAGAATGTAATGATAAAAGTATTTACAATCACTTTGTATTGAAGAACAAAGGGATATGCTTAGTATCAGGTTGCAAGTGAGTCTAGACTGTTGATTTTGACAGTTTAAATGATCAAATTCTGAGATATTATTTAAAAAGGCCAAAAACAGAGAAGGTGAAAGAATATAAATGAGGGACCAAAAGGAAAGAGAGAAAGAGAGAGAGGGATAAAGCTAAAGAAAAGAAAAAGCTGTCTCCTTTTCTTCCTTATCTATTTAATCTTACTGTCCCTCTTTCCTCTGACAGTCTCTCTCTGTTCCTCTTGTTCCTCTCTCTTTCTCCCTCATCTTTCAATTCAGCCATTCAGGTGACCCACAGCCGAAGTTCCACCCCGTCAACTCAGGCGAGGACGAGAACACACACACACACACGCATGCACGCACGCACGCACGCACAAAAGGCCCTTCAGGAGGAGGGTAATTGCTTCTATTGCGATGGGAAAGGAAGGCAGAGAACAAGTGTCACTTTGGATTAAGCCCCGCCTGCTGACACAGCCATGGTGGTGAAACCCCTGCTCGCTATGTGTGTGCATGTGCGTGTGATCACTGATCAGGGGACTGAGTGCCAAATCCAATCTACCTACTGAGAGAGAGAGAGAGAAAGAAAGAAAGAAAGAAAGAGAGAGAAAGGAGAGAGAGAGAGGAACGAGGAACGAGGGGGGGGTGAAAGAAAGGCAGAAAGGTAGAGGAAAATGAAACTGAATATAAAGAGATATATAAAATACATTAAAGAGCCAGTAAACAGAAGAAAAAGAGGACAACAGCAATAAGATGATGTGGAAAGAGGGTAAAGAAGCCCAAACTCTTATTAATAGAGAAGGAGAGAAAGGGCAGGAAAAATAATGAAATAAGCAATAGGGCAACAATTTAGGTGGAATAATTTTCTGATAAATATGCAGTATCAAGTAGAGGGAGGAAAAGACTCAGTGACCATAGTGATTATGAAGACACAATAACCAGGTCGTCTCCAGAAAAAAAAGGCAACACATTACAGGATTAAAGGTTGCTGTGTCTTTGTGTGTGTCTGTGGCTGAGTGAGTGAGATGATGGTGTGAAGGGGGGGGTCTAAAAACGGTGTGCAGAGGGACTATGAAAACATGACAACAAAAAAGAAAGAGACGGAGTAGAATGCAGGGAACAGGGTGTAAAAACACCACCAGGTGTAATCACTTTGTATTATTTCAATTCAATTTTGTTTTATTTATACAGCACCAAATCACCACAACAGTTGCCTCTAGATGCTTTCATTTGTAGTGTAAAGACTCTTCAGTAATACAGAGAAAACAGAGAAAATCCCAACAATCATATGAGCTCTTTTGACCAAGCTCTTTGGCGACAGTGGGAAGGAAAAACTCCCTTTTAACAGGAAGAATCCTGCAGCAGAACCAGGGTCAGAGAGGGATGGCTACCTGCTGCCACTGGTTGAAAGTGAGGTGAGGAAGATGGGACAAAGGGGCAGCGTTGGCATTATGGACGGGTTGCAGAGGGTCCAGGCTTATCCACAAAGCTTTTGCCCTCTCAGCTGAATTCCAGTGTCATCTTTTTAGCGCTAATGGTTAGACTGAGTCAACAAAAAGGATAAACAACCACCTTACTCAGGTTTATTATAGTAAATTATAGTAGCTTCTGCAATAATCACAGCACAGAGACAGAGGATGACTTTGGAACACAAAGTGCAAGTCACACTTTGTCTGTGAAGGTTTTCAGTCATCCAGGTCATACTTGCAATTTCAATCTAACATACTTATGCACTTTTATACCAATGGCTAAATTTCTCTGTGAGCATAGGCTTGTAACTATGCATACTGGTTTATAATGCTGTTTAAAGGTTGTTTATGCGTAAATAAGTGCCTGCTCTTCTCAGATACACACTTATACCAAGACAGCACGGCTATTCTGTCTTTGCCACACAATCAGTGTAGTGATAGCAGATTATGTTATTACATTGAATGAAACATTTAAAGATTAACCTCCCACCCCCCCCTTTTTGGTATAAACCCTGCAAATATCTTTATTCATCTATTATTGCACAAACAGAGTGGAAGATTTGTTTTTATGACAGTGGTTTGCTCTCTAAATTGTCACAGGTTAAATTCCCATATATAGTGAGCAGAGAATCCACAGTGTCTGGGCAATGGAAGTTAGTGCAGTAATATAAAAGCTCACTAAAAATTCCATTGTGTTACCCTGGTTTTAAAAGCTAACCCTATTAGCATACTATAAAATACAGACAACTGTTAGTTACCAGATCACACCACGCTTATGAATTTGAAGTATAAAGCCATATTTTCTTTGCCCAATACTCAAACAGGACACAGGGGATCCATCGATGTTAAACGGGCAGTGATCTCTCCATGCTGAAATCAACAATCATCTCTTTTGTTTAGTGCACATTCAGAGACATGTTGTTGACTCTACACCAGTCTGTTAGCTGTTGCACCTCCTCTCTGTATGCTGACTCGTCACTCTTGCTGAGACCCACCACAGTCGTGTCATCGGCAAATTTAATGATGTGGGTCCAACTGTGCATTGCTGCAGTTGTGAGTCAACAAGGTGAACAGCAGTGGGCTGACACAGCCCTGAGGGGCTCCAGTGCTCAGTGTGGTGGTGTTGGAGATGCTGTTACCGTTTCGGACTGTAAGAGGTCCCTCTGTCAGAAAGCCAGGATCCAGTAGCAGAGGGTGTTCAGATCCAACAGGCTCAGTTTTCCAATCAGGCGCTGAGGAATTTTTGTGTTGAATGCTGAACTGAAATCTTTAAACAACTTCTGCACCTCTCAGCAGGTATTTTGGCCCACTCCTCATGAGCAAAATGCTTCGGTTTGAAGGGCGCCTTTTCCAGACTGCATGTTTCAGCTCCTTCCAAAGATGTTCAATAGGATTGAGGTCAAGGCTCATAGAAGGACACTTTAAAATAGTTCAATGTTTTCATCTGAGCCATTCTTGGGTGTTTTTAGCTGTGTGTTTTGGGTCATTGTCCTGTTATAAGACCCATGACCTGCGACTGAGACCAAGCTTTCTGACACTGGCCAGCACATTTCTCTCTAGAATCCCTTAACAGTCTTGAGATTTCATTGTACCCTCCACAGATTCAAGATACCCTGTGCCAGATGCAGCAAAGCAGCCCCAGAACATAACCGAGCCTCCCCCATGTTTCACAGTTGGGACAGCGTTCTTTTCTTGATATGCTTCATTTTTCCATCTGTGAACATAGAGCTGATGTGCCTCGGCAAAAAGTTCAATTTTTGTCTCATCTGTCCACAGGACATTCTCCCAGAAGCTTTGTGGCTTGTCAACATGTAGTTTGGCATATTCCAGTCTGGCTTTTTTATGAATGTTTTCAACAATGCTGTCCTCCTTGGTCGTCTCCCATGGCTCAAACAACAACGGACGGTGCGATCTGACACTGATGTTTCTTGTTCCACGTCCAGCGAGGTTGGCTACATGGTCTCATAGCCTTTACCTTTAACATCCTTGTCTATGATTTTC
>VUQR01015502.1:0-12031 GCA_015108515.1 Hemichromis elongatus | reverse complement strand
ATATTTCGACGAGGGAGCATTTCCAACTGCTAGTGTACGACTGTAACACAAAGACAAGAAAATAAGAGCCAACAAATCACACACGCTCCATTTGCTTTTACCTTACGTCCTAAAACAAAGGATAAATAATTCACCCGCTCAGTGCTGCCAAAGGGTTTATACTGTAAATACTACATTTTCCATGAGCTGGAGAGGAAGGTCTATTCCACCGGACTGCGCCAAAAATTAAAGGGTGAAACTTAAATACAAACCTAAATCCCTACGTGCAATAAAAATGCGTTACCTTCTTTCCCGTGGTTACAAAGCTGCGTTGTCCTCAAATTCGAGGTCTGTGAGCACATACCTGATTGCACAACTACTCTTGGTTCGAGTAAAACTTGTTTGAGGACAATGTCTAACTTTGGCAAATTGTGTTTTGAACATGTACAAAGATATGACAGGACTCGGAAAATAGGAATTAAGATTTTACTCAGTCACCCCCCTCCCCACACACACACACACTCCCACCCACACACACAAAAAAACTACATAGGATAAAATCACAAAAACATTACTCAAACAATATACAGGATTAAAAACAGGGCTTTTGCCTATCCCACTGATAATAATCACGTGGACAGAGTGATACTATGGAAAACAGAGCAAAGGGGAAAAAAAAACCTTAGACCTTCTGAGTGCGTATAGTTTGTGCATAAAAATGAATTTTTCAGGAAAAAAAAAATCAAAGCAAATCACAGTCTGATAAATTAGCATGTGTACATTCATTATAAGAAAGGCTACAGTACTGTTTAAACCCACATTTGGCCTGGGAAAAATGCAGTCCACCACAAGACACGCTGCCTTTGTTTAACCAGATCTGCACGTTCTCGACACGTTACCCTTCAGCCGTTAGTTCTTTTATTCGTATTGACGGTGTCGGTTGGAGTTATGTGTTTTGGACTCAATGAGGAAGCAGCAAGTGCAAAAAGTTCAACAGTGACTGTAAACAAACTACCACAGTGAAGTGTCTCTGTGTCTGAGCCCTCTATATAAACTCCAAGCCCTCGTATTTTACATCCCCGATCTTAGTTTCAGGCAAAAGGATGCGCCCATCGAGTGTGAAGGCCATAATGTACGTAGCGATCTTCCCAGCATCCTCCTCAGACTTGAGCGCCAAGATGATCTGGTCATCGGTGTTGGGGACAAACTTGAAGGAGGAGAAACCGTGCGTAGGATTAAGTAGACCCACTCGGCTGACTTTGACGTCGTTGAAATCTGGCGAGCAGGTCAGGACTAGGTTCGTGCCGCGTCTCTCGTCCGCCGTCTCATCGTAGCGTTCGCCGCTCGCGCGGCGAGGAAGGAAAAACCAGCGCTGTAGGGTGTCGCTCCACGCTGCAGACTCGTGAATCAAATAGCCTAAAGAAGATTTCGGGAGATACGGTAATGAGTAAAGCACGGAGATGGAAATGGAGGCGGCTGTTATGAGATCAGATCTGGGTCTTTACCTGGTGGCTCTATCCCCGCCGCCGACTTCAGGGATTTGTACTTAGGGACCCAGTTCTCGTGCTGTACGTCGCCTCTGAAACCCACGACTTTCACCCACTCTGGATTGTTGTTGACAAACTCGCCTTCAGTGGTGGTCCACTCTTTCCCGAGACCGCCAACATACAGGTGCTCGTCCTTCACTGCCAGCCACTCTGCTTTGAATCCTATCAGGCGAAGGCACGGCGTAAATGCAAAGCAAAGGCAAAACGCAAAAGAAACATCTAAAAGTACACAAGTTTGAAGCGTTTGTAACAGCGATATCAGTGCAACACCAACCTTTTGCAACGCTGCCATCGCCATCGGGTAAGATGACCCAGGGCACTGCCTTTTCTCCATCTATATGGTAGACTACACCCGTTCTGTCATCGACACTGTAAAGCTTCCCATTAAACACCACCAGTTCAGACAGCTCCATGCCCCTGCCTTTCTCCGACAGGTGGCTTTCCAGCACCACCTTGTCTGCATCCCACTCAACTGCCACCTTATCGCCGCTCTCTGACACCAGCAGGTACCCCCGCCGCATGTAGCTGAACCACGTCATCTTCTTGTCACTAAGAGAGTTGGTGTCCAGGTCAGAGATGACGCCGATGCGATAGCGGGTGCCCTGCGGCGTGCGCTCGGGTGGACTGAGGGGGTACGTGTCGTTGTACTGCAAATCCGACTGGTGGCCGTCCCTCGGGCTGACTCTCCAGCTGCGTGAGCCATAGGAGCGGTACCGTAAACCAGAGCTGAAGTGCATGAAAAGCAGCAGGATTAAGGCCACAGAGCCAGCTACTGCCACAATGGGCCTCCACTTAAGGCGGAACCGGGGGTCGGTGGCATTGGCCATGGAAGCCAACATGGGGAGGCCTCCTACGGAGATACGCAGCGGGTTCATAGGCTCATTATGCTCCAGTCGAGTATAGCCTGGAGAAGCAGGCATGGGGGAATGAGGCTTGGAGTGACCTACAGAAAAACAGAGAGATGGTGAGTTCACTATCAGAGAGGCCACTGGAAAACACTTCAGTCTGGTTCTCTGGTGTCAACATGGAGGTTATAGGAGATCCTTTTTTCAGCACCAAGCCACAGTCAGCTCATCTATTCACATAAAGCTGCTCTGGCCCTTAGGAAATGAGCACTGGTCACACCTGTAAGCAAATACCAAAACTTAAGCAAAGGGCTTGGTTGATCCTAAATCTAGAGCAAAGTTCGCAACCTCAGCTCATTGTTAAAACACGACTTCCCACAACGACAACGCAAAAGTATTAACAAATAGGATACAACTATGTCGAAAAACTACAGTTAGGTTTTTTAACCAAAAGGCTTGTTTAAGTCATTTCTCTTAATCATCAAATGATGAACGCAATTAAAATAATTAACTTCAACTTACACACGTCCCATAAGCGACAGTAGGCAGATGACTCATTTCAGGCTATACTTTCATTCTTTCCTTTGGCTTAATTATTCTGCTAAGCGTTAGATTCAGAGCGGACAAACGCAAGTCTGCTGGTTAAGCACTGAATGACTAGAAGCAGAAGGAAACTGGTCTAGGTGAAGATCAAGCGGCCGACAATGGGTTTGTCAACGTGGTGGGTGGGAGGAGCCCGCTCTGAGGTAACAAGAGGGCGGCTGAACAAGTTATTCAGGAAATACGCATTCACTAAGCAACTTTCACACTGATGAGCTGTCACGTGCGCTTGAATGAATTTTTAAACCTGAGTGTTGAAATGTACAGTCACCAATAATTGAAACAATCTATCGATTTACTGCCCGAAGTCCAGCCGCTTTGAAGATATAGTCATATATCTTCAGTGATATCTGATTATATCTGATTTTTGTGTGCGTGAGCTGTTGTTTAAACAAATAACAATGGCTGAAGAAGGAAGTACAGATTACTGCCATTCAATAAGATGTCAAAAAACTATGAAAGATCCTGCCCTACCAGCTGTCCAAAGGCCCAGTGTATTAATTGAAAGTATATAAAATAAAGATTGTTACAATTGGATTAATCAGTTAGAACCTTTTGTGCCCTTTTCCCTTTATTACAGTAATTTCAGGTTCAGATTCAGGACGTTTTGACCTCTTGACTTCCAGCGTCCTAAATATTTTGTTTTTTGTAGAAAACACATCACCTGACGACTGTTTTGACAATTTATAGAGAGATAACAGATAAATAATTGGGATCAATTAGCAATAATTTAAACAAATGCATTTTTATTTTACTTTACAAGCTCATGTAGAGCTGAAAGGCCTTTAACTTGGTAAGACTACATTCCTGTTATTTGCTTATAGACCCAATAAACTAGCGTGTGACGTTTCAGCTGAATCAACACCGCCCAAACACAGCGGTAGAACTGTCTGCTGTTAGAGGCTCTCCTGAAAACCTCTGCAACCCTGAAGCTCCTCTGAGCCCAGCTGCCGCAGCACCATACCCCGAGACCTGAACGCGTTTCTCAAAGGAGAGCGGGAGCTGAAAGGCTCTTTCATGCGACGACCCTGAGCCAAACAGCCGTCCATTATGGCAGCAGCATCGGGTGTCCCTCTCCGAGGCCCGCCACTGTATCTACACTCAGTGAGTGGCTGAGAATAGAAGCAGTGTGGCTGATTAATTGTTAAGTGTCGTTGTTGTATAAATTGCTTGTGCCCCACTACATAGTAAGATAACGCGGCTTACCCCTTCGTCTCCTCCTACCCGCACGCTGATCCTGCGTCATTAAGTTTACACGGCAAGTCCTTCCACAAGTAGTCCCGAGCCCGAAAGCCGTCTTTCTCCCCACTGATCATTTGCACCGCAACCATGACTATGTTGTTACAATGCTAGTGAACTTTAGCTACACTTGGAGGATTATCACCAAGTCCAAAGGGGCAAAGCCTTTTGAGAGACAACGCAGTTCATTCAGTTTGTTATTAATCCCAGCCTATTTATTAAGTGCTCGGCGACTATCGGCATAAAGGTGAAAAGCCACAGCCCTGGAAATTTGAACAGAAGTTAACTGCAAACCTACAATCGGAGGCGTTCCTGCGGTGTAATCATTACACTGTGGCCTGAGCAGCGTAGTCACACAGTCAGGAAACCTCACTGACTCTCAGGTGTAATAATGTCTGTTAATAAATGATTAACACCTCCTGGGCTTAAGTTGGAAACATAAACAGCTACTTAATAGGCAGCCTTTCAGCTTCTCAGCTCGATACTTTCATATTTCAGGGGTGATAAGAAGACAATACTGCTTAAATGTTTGTGATGAATTTGAAATAGTCTGTTTTTCATGAAAAGCACAAACGTTTGGATCGAATACAAAACACTGAACTACTTAGAATTAGGATTGCTCATTGGAATGCTCACGTTCCACTTACGTTAGCAAAGCTGCATTTCTGCTGAAAGGAACCAATAGATTTGGCTAGTTGTGTCTCTGCAGCTTCACCGCTGAATCAAGATGTTGTTAAATCAAATGTCTAATCAGCCAATCACGTGTCAGGAACCCGTTGAAGAAAGGCCACTGAAGTGCCTTCAACTTGGCATGGTTGTTGGTGCCAAACTGAGGATTTTAGAAACAAATAATCTACTGGGCATTTCCCACACAACCATGCATAGGGTTGTGATCTCTAGAGAAGAAATCTCCAGTGAGTGGCAGTTCTGTGGGTGGAAATGCCTTGTGCCTCACAGAGGAGATTAGCCTGGGCTGCTTCAAGTCGATAGGAAGGCAACATTTACTTAATGAGCACTTATTAGAAGCAAGGTATGCATGTCTGAATGCACAACACATTGCCCCTTGAAGCAGATGGGCTACAGCAGCAGAAGGAGCGAGATGAAGACTCCAGGAACACTTGTGGCCTTCATTCAGGCCACAAGCTAAAATGTGTTGGTCTGCTAATAAAGTTGTTCCCTTGTGTTTTAAGTGTTGCTGGAGTCGTCACCTCACCAGATCTTTGTCCCTCTCCACGCACCTTGGAAGTAGGTGAAGTTGTGCCAGAAACTTTTGGATCTCTACAGCAGCAGAAGACCACACCGCGGGGGTCTCTCCTGTCAGCCAAGAACAGAAAAATGAAGCTACGGTTTACACAGGCTCACTAAAACTGGATAACAGAAGATCAGAAAAATGACAATCAGAAACATTATATTGAAGCATTTTAGTCTCTGTTTGCAGATCTTGAAGTTACTTGAATAATGTAAAGTTATTTAAACCCACCCCTGCCCCTGCAGCCAATGTTTTTAATGTTGACTAACTTCCCCGACCATAAACTTGGCTCTGTGCTCCCATAAAAGATGACATCTGGTGGGACTGACCTTCAAAGTGTGTGTGAGGCCAACTAACACTTTTATTGAGTACTTTAACTCGGGTTTTAATGCTCTGTGTGTCAAGGAGCAACAAACAAATGTGCATCACATACTGTGGACCTGATGTTACGTGGTTGCACCGTCTGCAGATTCCCAGAAGATAACAGAAGCTCCGGGTGAACAAGGAACATACTCAAGTTTTCATTTCCAGGCCTTTAAGCGCTGAGACACTAAACCTGTGAGGAAATTAAATGTCTGGCGGACCATCAGAGTTGGTTCTCTGGGTGAAGAAGTCGAAGCTTTTGGACTGACACACGCGACCATCCCATTTGCAAGCGTGCTTTTAGCAGCTGTGGCTCTCTCCTGCCAGGAGCTCAGAGGTTAAAACGCAGATGCCGTCAGTAACGGCGACCTGAAACGTTTCCGATCAAACCCCTCCTCCCGCTTCGTTACTCACCGCAGATGTGGGATCTTCAGCTCTCAGTCCGCCGGTGGTCGGAGCTCGGATGTCATTATGGTGTCGCTTCCTTTCTCGGCTCCTTTTCCTCTTTTTGCGTTGTCCGGAGAATCGATCATTACTTCCTATGTCAGCTTGATGACGACAGCGCCATGTCGTGCTTACGCGTAGTCGGTGCGGAGGGGGAGGAGGGAGAACGCTACCTTCAGGGGCTGTGGGAAATACGACAACTTAAAAGTTTATTTGCTTGCCTGCCAGAATTATTATACTTTTATTATGTTTTACGGATTTCTCTAGAACTTAATTTAGTTTTACTTACATTAAATAATTCACAGAAACACGTTTGTCTATTGGTGAAAAAAATCAAATTCCTTGTTTATTATGATTCATATTATTGGACGGAAAAGGATTCATTTTAGATAGAAGTTAGAGTATGAGCACTTTGTGCAGGGAGCTCATTCACTGCAGATTTTGCGTAGATTTCTCAAATAAAAATTTACTATAATGCATTACTCAAATCTTAGTATCTCAGTCGCTGTCTGTTTTCTGCTGTCTCAACAGTTCCAGTGTTCCTCCAAATTTACTATGCAAATATTTGACAAAGGTGCAGAGACAGGAACTGCACACGGTCTTGCCTTTTCTTTTAAAGAAGTCTGACTCAAGAGTTTCAAAATTTGTTTTTATTTGGCACACTCCGTCTGATACAGGATCACTGTGAAAGGCACTTCAATGAGGAACATTTGCAAAGCAGTGACAACGCAAAAGTGCAGTGCAGAGGAGAGGAAAAAGCAATGAGGAAAATGATTTGATTGTCATGTACCTGGATTTAACAGTTTAAAGAAAGAAAATAAATACCAAAGTTACCACAAAATCAAAGAACTGCTAAACCTATGGCTGAGACATTTATGTCACTGAATACTTTAAAAATCTAAAGCAAAGACTTCAGCAGAAGAATCCAATGCAAATCAATTAAAACACATGTAAAAGCCAAACTCTAAAAAGAAGCCAATGTAACAAATTAAAATGTCAAACAGAAACAAACTGATTTTTTCAGTGCACAAAAGTCTATTTAGTGGTTGATTACTTAATAAAAAGACACAAACACATGGAATTACAGTAGTTATAGAGGGAATACTTCTGATCTACCAACTAATTGATTTTTTTTTTTTTAAAGCAAACCAGATTTACTAAAGAAAAATATGAAGCCTAAACTTTCTGATAATTAGTGCTTGGATATCAACAGCAGCAAATTGCATTTGCAATAGTAACTAAAGGAGGCACTGAAAAATCTGCCGCGATTTTGGTACAAAGGCAACACAGGTGTGGCCATGCTCTCTCTCTCATTTTTTTTAAACTAATACAATCACCCTTTAAGCAAATAAAAATACATCTTTAGACTTTCCCAGCTGTGAAAACCACAGTGAAACTTTCACCAAACAACTTGCACCAATGCAGGAAATCAAAATGATATCAGTGCACCCAGAAATACCAAATGTATTCAGCAGGAACAAAAGGGGAGTGGACAGAATGGTCTGGCGCTGTAAGACAAACAACTGGCACACATATTTAAAAAGAAAACTTCCTCATTTGATTCCTGCTTTTTACTCTTAGTCTCTTAATAAGATGGAGGCTGATACGCTCCTGGAGTCTCCTGGGTGTTGGAGAAAGGCGACTGCTGATAGCCCGCGGGCCCGCTAGTGCTGGAGTACGGGCTGCTCTGGTAAGGAGAATTGTGGTCGTTGGCTGGGTCTCTGTAGTCCTGCTGGAAGTCACTCACTCCTTGGCGATACCTTCCAAGTGCAAAGTAGGTCAAAAGGCCCTGTAGAGAGAACTTTGAATTAGTGCTCGGATCTTTTAGCACAACAAGTTCAAAGCCAAGCGGGAAATCTGTGTGAGGCTCACCCAGGTGATGATCGAGAAGAAGGAGAAGGCAATGACACCTCGGGCAGCATCGACCACCACAGTTTTAACATTCGTCTTGGTCCACAGGTTCGTCAGGACGCAGAAGCAGATGAACCACAGGAACGTCCACGCCGCTGTCAGGTGTTCACAAGAGAGAAACATTTTTCACATGTGATGATACATTTAGCTTTAAATCACACTTCCTAAATTAAGGCACAGTTCCTTTATTAAACAATCTGGTGAAAAAAGAAAAACCGACTCTTACCAGAGAAAACCAGATCGCTTATAACAATGTATTTTCGCTCTTTGGCGTTGCTGATGTTTGGGAAGTAGGCATCTAGGATGAGGAACAAAACACAAGCCAAGAAGGCCAAGACTCCGACTCCCACCCCGTAACTGCACGCGCTCTCCGTTTTGTTGAACATGCATGTGTTATGATCTTCTGTCCCCGGGTTAGTGTAGCCTTCAGCTGTGATGGTTGCAAAAACCACGATGGAGAATATCTGCAAAGACAGGACACGAAGAGGTCAAGGCCAAGTTTAAGCAATGCGGCTACAGAGGTTGCATAATTACCATGACTCACATTACAAGAAAGCTTCTTTAATCCAAAAAAAAAAATAAAAAAAAATCTGCCAAGCCAATCCAAACAAGTACAATGCCACCTTTTCAGTTATTCTTGTGTCACATCCCCCTTTTCATAAAACAGCTAACATATAAAACATTACAAAATTATGTGACACAAAATGAAAATATTAATTTTAGAAGATAAATAAATAGCCGCTGTTCACTGGAGCACACCTTTTTTTGCTTCTAGCTTCTTAATATGTGAGGACTTCATGTATTTTTTTTATGATTTTGAACAGGTTTCAAGTATTTTTTTTACAAATACTCTACATGAAGACATCTGAAAAGATTGGTACGAACTTCCTCACCCCTTTATAGGCCAAATGCAACCATTTGTAATAACAGAAGTTACTATAGTTTTGTATTCTTTTCAATTTCATTACATTTTGACTTTTTGTTTTTCTTCCAGTTTAGTTTCAGTTAGTTTGCAGACTGGTGTAGACTTATTTCAGTTTATTGTTTGAAAATTTTAAGGTTTTAGTTTAATATTTATAAAATTCAGTGCTAGTTGTAGCCATTGTTTTAATTATTATGGTATAGAGGGCGTATATCAGAAGCAAGATTTAGGAAAATCAGTATAGGAATCTTTTGAACACAGTTGATTCATAGTTTTAGTTAAATATAGCATCCTTGTTGTTCGTATTGTTTTTGTGTAGAGCTTCAGTATGTGTGATTTAGTAACACTGCATGCTTAAGCTTCCACTGCCTACAAGTTATGTATTTCCAGTCACCTGATAACTAGAGTTCACTTGACAACAGATGACGGAGGAAGCTTCAATTTTTGACAATTATTTTAACTATAAAAACTACAGGAAACAACTCCTGTTGTTTTTACCTGTCGTTTTTAAACCACGGGAACACAGAAACTTTAAATGAAAAAGAAGATCGCTTATCATCTGGTGGCAGTTAATGTGGTGACACAGCACTGGTCAGTTGCTAGTTATCATTAGCTACCATCAACCAGAGCCACAGAAACACCTTGTTTACGCTTCACCGAAAGCTCATTAAATTGTTTAAAAGTGACACACAGACAATGCCCCGTGCTGACCGCATAAAAATCTAAAAAGTCACATTTTTCACTAAGGTGTGTGCAGGCTGGCAGCGCACATCTGTTAAGCTAAACTCGGTGCAGTGACAGCTGGCTAACTGTGACGCTAACGTTTCCGTGGAGTCACTCACCCAGCTCAGGAAGCGCAAAATAGTTTGAGGCTGTTTTAGAAAGTTCGCTAAATCAAAGGCGCCGCCGGCCAAAGAAGCCCCGTAAGCACTGTTCTGCATTTTCCCCGGGAAAAAACCCCCCGACAGTCAGACACTTTAAGAACAACTGACAAGTCTTCCTGTCACAACTGCGGCAGTTTCGATTTGTCGAAAAAAAAACTTCCTGAAAACTTTTCTAACACCGCCCCTGCGGTGATGCGTTCACGTGAATCCCGGATGTTTAAAAATGCAACGCCGTTACTGAGGACGTGTTATAAAGTAAACCTGCCTTTTACCGTGTTTGGCCCTTTTTGCCCCCAGAACTGCTTCCAGAGGTGGGTCGAGTATCCAAAAATTGTACTCAACTAAGAGTAGCATTACTTTGAAATATTATTACTCAAGTAAAACTGAGAAGTAGTCGTCAAAAAGTTACTCAAGTAAGAGTAAAATAGTAGTTGGTGAAAAGACAACTCAAGTAGTGAGTAACTGGTTGTAATGTCTGATTTATTTTTTAAATAAATGCTATCAGAAAACAAAAATAAATAAATATACACATTTTTGTATTTTCAAAACGAATATATGTAAAAACATCAACAAAATGAGGCACAACAATTCTAATTTCCAGATTTCAGTATTTTACAACAAAGCTTTTTTTCCCACCAATATCTGCAGTAAATAATATAAATATATAAAAAGTGCAAACCACTTCAGGTGACAAGATATGCTGTAAACTTTATATTAATTCTTGCTCCAAATAGCACAGCAGCCTCAAAGAAAACATTAGAACGAGGCAAGTTCAACATATACAAGGCAGCTCAGTTTACCATAAATTGTATGGGTGTGCATATATTTCTGTATATTTATCAAAAATGTGCCATTTCTTCACTCAGTGAAGTGATAGTTAAGCTTCAGCAGCAGTTTGCTTTCAAGGTTCTTTCTGTGAAGCCGTAACTGCTTAGCAGTGAACAGGAGTCCTGCCTGACTAAGATGTCCTTCACAAGCTCCAGATGCAGGAAGAGCTGTATCGATTTTGCTTCAGCTTCTTGATGTGAAGAAAGCCATGCAATAGATCCATTCGTCCGCTGAATGGACATGAAAGGTACCTCTCCAGGTCCCCTGCTTTTGGCTTTCCTGACCCCATGGATCTATTATTGTCGTCGGTTGGGCTGCTGTTTATGCTGGCCTCATCCAGCTCTGTGTCTAAGTGATGTCTAATGAAGTGGACACCTGTGGAAAGATATATGGTTTTCAAAAGAATTAGGTCTGGGCATTATAGTGCTGTATACACTGCCAAGCTGCGGATGTTTGGCATAAAAATCTAATCGCACTGCAGATGTTTTTTACTAACTCTTGCAAGGCTAAGCAGTGCTAGCCAATAGATCCTCTTCGCACTGTTTGGCTGTCACTCTGGGGAAAGATGAGAAAGACAGTGATGAAAGCTGTGACTAGAGCTGTGATGTAGCCTCTAATCTCTCCATGGCTATCCTGAGAAGGCAAACACCTCAGTCTGCATGGCTATAAAAAGATAAATATTATATAGTACAAACGTCATAATTATGTATATTGTAATAACATGATAGTATATTGTACAAAAATGAAAGGATATTGTTAGAACAATAAACCTTTCACTTTAAATCGTGGTATATTTCTATGTTTCCTTTGCCTGACTGGAATGCTCTGTGGAAAGAGCAAACACAGAGAGAGAGAATCTGGAGGAGAAAAAAGTTGTGGAGGAAGAAAACTCCTGGAGAAAGTGGTGAATGACACAAACGAAAAAGCTAAAGAGTCAATCACAAAATTTGAGGATGCAAAGAAAGCATTGAAGGAAGAACAGAAGGAAAAAGGCCAAGAAAGCTCTGCACCTACAGAGTAAGGACTCTAACAAGGTTAAAGAAAGTCAGGCAGAGTGTGTGTCACGGATGTGAGGGGAAAAAAGGATCCAAGCGCGGTTCTCTTCAAGGCTCTAAGCAGTGCGTTTATTTACAGTGAGATTACAAGTGGAAAAACAGTGCAACAAGAGAATGCAGCTCTCCAAAATAGTGCCCGCTTTTTGCTCCCCGTGAGCTCCGTGT